>JAVTVJ010010746.1:0-31893 GCA_034509425.1 Eopsaltria australis
CTGCGCAGCTCCCGAGGGATCCCTGCACACCTTCCAGAGACACCAAAATATGCCTGTGGGTGCCTCACGAGGGATCCCTGCACACCCCACAGAAAGCTCAAAATATCCCTGTTGTGAGTCTCAGGAGGTGCAGGCGCAGCTGATGGCAGTGAAGGAAATGTGCCCTCAGCCCAGGGACGCTCAGCATGGGCTCCCCCGGCCCCTGGGGCCCCGCCGCTGGTCACAGCAGCCCCTCCCTGCCTGCCTCCTGCCTGCCCACACCGTGGGCATCCACGGCTGCGGCCGGCCATGGAGCTCAGCCAGGGCTGCTGCCGTGTGGCCTTTGCTGGGGGTACCACGCGGACACTGGTGCAACAACTGCATTTCTTTATTTGAACATAAAACATGGGCCAAGCCCTGCCCTGGCGGACAGGGTGTGCCCACCTTTAGAACTCGCCGGGGTGCAGGGCCAGGGGCCTCAGGGGATGAGGCTGTCGTGTAGGTGGTATGCGTGTCGGAATGGCAGCAGGGAGGCAGTGGTACGGCACCAGGGCACACGGGGGCAGATGTGAAGAGGTGGGATAAGATGTCACATTCGTGCTGCCTGAGGTGTTTGGCTGGTCTTCTGAAGGTGCACAGGAGCACCTGTGGAGAGAGGAGTGGCTGAGGCCCCCAGCTGCACCTGGCACACAGGGACCATCCTGCACAGCAGGCCCAGAGCTGGCAAGGCTCCCCAGCACGGCTGCAGCTGCTGGCACAGCCTGGCCCAGCTGCACAGCTGCCCCTCAAGGCCCCAGCCAGCAGGGCATGGCTCTGGGCAGGCTCCCTGGCCAGCAGAGGCCCCAGAGCGCGCCTGCCTTTCAAGGGCAATCTCGTCGCCGCTCTTTCTCCTCCCCACCTTGCTTTGCCTCTGCCACTGCTCCTGGGGCTGCTCTTGTCCAGGCAGCCTCAGTGGGAGCCAGCACTGGCTGCAGCCCCAGTGGGGCTGCCCAGGACGAGGCCCAGCAATTAAGAGGCCAATTAAAGCACTGGGCAGCAGCAGAAGCCTCAGCAGAGTTATCTGGGCCACCAGTGACTCCCCACAACTCCAGAGCAGCCTCCCTGGGAATGGTTCCTGTCTACCAATAGCCATCAAATGAAGCTCTTGGAGTGAAAGATGAATAAAACACTCACCATTTTCTCTTCCAGCAGTACCAGATTGCGGCATAGCACATGATCAGGTAAAGTGCCCCAGCAGCCACAATGCCCAGTAACTTAATCAAACAACGTGGTCCCCAGCAGAAAACTCCTCTCATGCGTCTCCAAACCTTGTCAGCACGTGTTGTGGTCTCGGGAGCAAACGGTGGCATTGCAGCTGTGGGAGCAATGGGGAGCGTGAGCCCGTGCTGTGCTGCACTGCTGAGCTGGCAGCAAGGTGCCTACGGCCAGGACGTTCTCTGTTCCCCCAGAGCTGGGGCCTGCAGGCACCTTGCCTCCCCTTGGCACAGAAGTGCTCAGTACCCAAGTGCCCTGAGCCTGCTTGGGGTAATTAATGTTAGCTGAGCTGGTCTTCTCCAGGGAATACTTGTCTAAGACATGGAAAAAGACAAGGAAAATGCCCAATGTTTTGGAGCTGCAAGAGGGCCCTCCCTCCTCCCAGCAGCTGCCTCTCCAGATCCATCCCATGACTGGGAAATTGCAGGGCATCTCAGGCTGTGCCTGGCACCTGGTGCAGTTTGGGCACCCTGGCAGCTGATGCCAAATGCCTTCCTGCAGAGGCTGGGGAGAAGCTGCAGCCAGGCCAGGCAGGGAAACAGCCCTGCAGGGTGTGAAAGCAGCTGCGGGGCAGCCAGGCTGCCATGGATCCCTTCCCGCTGTGCCGGGCACGGCGTGTCCAGATGTGCAGCAAAAGCCCCCGGCTGCTGAGCGCCAGGAGAAGGCTCAGGGACATGCACCCACCACGGTGTCTCTCCAGATCACTCAGGATTTGGTCCAGATGTTTGGATTTCATCCAGGGGCCTACTATGTCCTATAGGTTTGTTCTTCATTCTCATTTAACAGAAAGCAGTTCCATTTCCCGGGAGCGGGTCCCCCAGAACCAGTGCTCAGCCTGTGGGCTCAGCAGGGACACACTACTCACCCGTGAGATGGGAGCTGCCCTTGCGTGGAGCATTCAGCAAAGGAACGGGCAAAGTCCTTTGTGTAGGCACACCTGTAACTCAACAGCCAGAGAAGCTTCTGTCATCTCTGCAGATCGGCAGCACGGAGCCGCAGGAGCGGTGAGGGGATCCCGCAGGGCGAGGGCACACGCGTGCACGGCTCAGTCCTGGCACCTGCAGCCATGCCCCCCTGGCCGAGCTTTGGGCTCTGAGCTGGCAGCTCTCTCACCCAGGGGGAAAGGCCTTCACCTACCCTCATCATCATCATCATCATCATCATCATCATCATCCTCATCCCCATCATCATCATCCTCTGGAGGCTCAATAATGGCTGTGGGTTCAGAATCCAGATCATCTTCATCCTCAGGTTCATCTGCAAAAGAAGGCAAGCCAGAAGAGCTCCCGTGGCACTGCTGAAGATTCTCCTTCAGGCCGCAGTGGCAGTGAGTGCACCTGGGTGATTGGTGCCCTCCAAGGCTCTCCCTCATCTCTGCCTTCCCCTCGGGAGCAGGGCCAGAGGGACCCCGTGCCTGCCTGCAGTGGCCCCACACTGGGATGGAAGGAGCCCCTTGCGGGGCACTCAGGGCAGGAAGGACTCCCTGGAGGTGCCAGCAGCTCTAAGCTGAGCCCCAGGCAGGGCCGGGGCTTGGCAGCGGCAGCGGGAGCAGCTCAGGCTGCCTGGGGCCGGCAAAGGAGCCACTGCGCAAGGCACAGCCCCGGGCCACAGCCCTGGGCCCGGCCCCTTCCCTCTCCGCTCTTCTCCGTGGCTGCACAGAGCACACGGAAGGCAAGGAGCAACTGGCATTGCACAGGGGGAGAGGATTGACAGCTAAATGCTCCTTGCTCCCACTGGCAGCGATCCTGTGGGACCACTCAGGGCACAAGAGTAGAAAGTTCCAGGCCAAGATTCCAGAATCCATCCATCTTCAGGGAAAGGGCACAAGAATCTTAACTCTGGACAATGATTACACTTGGACAATGATTCCTGTGTTAGGAAAGGGTTGCTGTGAACTTACCATCATCAAGCTGCAAGAGCTTTATACCATTGTTTACCAGCATTTCCAAACGATGCAAGTCACGAGCCCAGTCTAGAAGGGAGCACAGAGCAGAACCATTGCATGATGTGCTGGGATTCCCTTCTCTAGGGAACTGAGCACTGCAAGGGGCTCGGCTAATGCTGTGTGCCCGCACTGCCCAGCAGCAGAGATGGCAGCTCAAGCCTCAGCAGGGCTCAGGCCCAGAGGCACAGCAATTACTTCCTGAGCCTGCGCCTGGCATCGCCTCCCTTCCTGCAGCAGAGGCTAGCACGGAGCCACTGCTTCCTCTGGGAAACTCAGTCTTCATCACAGTCTCTCCTTTCATCTCTGTAGAGAGGGAGAGATGGAACCATTCCCCATGGAGGAGGGGGCATATTCAGGACACAGTACTTGTCAAAGTCACAGGTAAAGATCAGGAAAATGCCCAGGCTTTTGGGGCTGCAAGAGCTCCTCCAAACAGCAGCCTGTCCTGATCTCCCCAGAGACTGGGAAATTGCAGGGCATCTCAGGGTGTGCCTGGCCCCTGGTGCAGTTTGGGCACCCTGGCAGCTGATGCCAAATGCCTTCCTGCAGAGGCTGGGGAGAAGCTGCAGCCAGGCCAGGCTGGGAAACAGCCCTGCAGGGCGTGAAAGCAGCTGCGGGGCAGCCAGGCTGCCATGGATCCCTTCCCGCTGTGCCGGGCACGGCGTGTCCAGATGTGCAGCAAAAGCCCCCGGCTGCTGAGCGCCAGGAGAAGGCTCAGGGACATGCACCCACCTCGGCGTCTCTCCAGATCAATCAGCCTCTGATGCATGCGTTTGGATGCCTTTGGGGACTTAATGTTTCCTGTAAGTTTGTTCCTCCGTCTAGGAGGACCTTGAGAGAAAGTGTTTCCATTTCAGACAAATGGATCCCACAGAAGCAGAGCTCAGCCTGTGGGCTCAGCAGGGACACACTACTCACCCCTGCGATGGGAGCCAGGCTTGTGTGGAGCAACCAGCAAAGGAGCTTGATAAGTCCTCCCTGCAGACACATCTGTAACTCAACAGCCCGAGAAGCTTCTGTCACCTGGTTCCTGCCAGGCTGTCAGTGATTATTCTTTCATAAACACTGGCAACATACCTGCAGGAGGCTCCAGGGCTGCAAATCTTTATGAAGCCAAGGTGCTGGAGAAGCCTTGCCAGCACCCACACCTAGAAGGGAGCACAGATCAGAACCATTCCATGCTGTGCTGGGATGCCCTTGTGCCTTAGGGACGTGGGCACTGCAAGGGGCTCGGCTAAGGCCGTGGGAGCCAGATGTCAATGGACATGGCCAAAGGTGCAGAGGGGCCTGGGGAGCTCTGGGCTGGCTCCTGGTCACTCTCCACCCTCTTTGCATTCCCTGGGCAATATCCCTGGAGGGGCAGCTGCAGCAGCCCAGGGCCCCTGGGAGCTCTGTCCCTCCCACCGAGGAAACCCTCCCTAAAGCCCTGGGGAAAACTGCAGCAGGCAGGCAGTGCCACAACCATCCCTCTCTCCCTCCTTCCCCTTGCACAGCTCCCCCAGCCCAAGAGGACACAGTCAGGCCCTGTCAGGACACACTGGAGCCCAGCTCTCCCCCTCTGCCCTTTCCCCACCATGGGCACCCCCTGCAGCCGCTCCCAGGCTTGGGGACGTGTCTCCCACGCAGGGACCCCAGCAGGACTGCTCAGCACCCGAGTGCCCTGAGCCTGCTCGCGATAATTCCTGTGGGCTGTGCCGGCCTTGTGCCCGCACTGCCCAGCAGCAGAGATGGCAGCTGAAGCCTCAGCAGGGCTCAGGCCCAGAGGCACAGCAATTACCTCCTGTCACTGTGCCTGGCATCGCCTCCCTTCCTGCTGCCAATGGGCCATTGCTTTCTCCAGGAAGTTCTGCCTTCAGCACAGCCTCTTCATCCACCTCTGCAGAAAGGAAGAGGGACAGCTGCATCAGATGGGGCTGTTCCCCAGCAGGAAGGCGGCATCTCCAGGAGGCAGTACTTGTCAAAAACATGGATAAGGTTCAGGAAGTCATCCAAGCTTTGGAGCCGGGCCAGGGCCCGCCCTCGTCCAAACAGCCCCTACACCTGATCTACTCCAGCAGCAGGAAATTGCAGAGGATCTCAGGGTGTGCATGGCTCACGGTGCAGTTTGGGCTGCAGATGTGCAGCGAAAGCCCCCGGCTGCTGAGTGCCAGGAGAAGGCTGAGGGACATGGACCCGCTCCGCTGTCTCTCCAGATCACTTAGCATCTGGTCCATGTGTTTGGAGGCCTCCATGGACTTATTGTCTCCTATAGGTTTGTTCCTCCATCTAGGAGGGCTTTACAAGAAAGTATTTGCATTTTCCCAGAAACGGATCCCGTGGAACCAGTGCTCAGCCTGTGGGCTCAGCAGGGACACACTACTCACCTGTGAGATCGGAGCCAGGCTTGTGTGGAGCAACCAGCAAAGGCGCTTGAAAAGTCTTTCCTGTAGACACACCTGTAACTCAACAGCCAGAGGGGCTTCTGTCACCTGGTTCCTGCCAGGCTGTCAGTGATTAGTCTTTTAGGAACGTTTGCAACATACCTGCAGGAGGCTCCAGAGGCTGCAAATCTTTATGAAGCCAAGGTGCTGGAGAAGCCTTGCCAGCACCCACACCTAGAAGGGAGCACAGATCAGAACCATTCCATGCTGTGCTGGGATCCCCTTGTGCCTTAGGGACGTGGGCACTGCAAGGGGCTCGGCTAAGGCCGTGGGAGCCAGATGTCAATGGACATGGCCAAAGGTGCAGAGGGGCCTGGGGAGCTCTGGGCTGGCTCCTGGTCACTCTCCACCCTCTTTGCATTCCCTGGGCAATATCCCTGGAGGGGCAGCTGCAGCAGCCCAGGGCCCCTGGGAGCTCTGTCCCTCCCACCGAGGAAACCCTCCCTAAAGCCCTGGGAAAACCATCCCCAAAGCTTCCCAGGGAGAAGGGAGCTCTGTCCCGGGAAAGGGGAGCCAGGCCTGGGCTCACCTGCTCCCCTTGCTCCCAGCGGAGCAGCCTGGGCAGCCCTGGCACGCAGGGCCACTGCCAGGAGGAGCAGGAGGAAGAGGCGCAGAGCAAGGGCCATGGTGCCTTGCCCTGAGCCACTCGTGCAGCTCTTGCTGCCACCACTGTCCTGACACTGCTGTCCCAAGGTCAGCACCACTGCTGCCGCCGCCACTGCTAACAGTTGTGGTCAAGGACCGACTGCTCACTCGTGGTGCTGTGCAACCATGGCGCTCTGGCAGCTCTGTGACCTCAGAGCCTGCTGTGACCTCAAGGCTGGGGCAGGATTGTGTGCGAATGGATCTCCAGAGCTGCGCTCCCAGTGGAAACTATGTCCTGTCAGGCAGCTCCATCCCATCTATTTTTTTCACAAGAACTGATTTCTAGGAGATTGGAGAAGTGAGACCTTTCATGGTTCTACCTGCAATAGCAATGTCAAGAGGTATATCATCAATAGAAAGATATGGATGCACTTGCCTGCATAACTTTGTATAGGAAGGGATGGGGAAGTGAGAGGTTATCCTGTTCCACAGATGGAAAACAATCTTTTTCCCAGAAGAATCAGCTTCCTTCTTCAATGAGCACCAGGGCGCCTGAAGACCCCACCAAGAAGGCCCTGTGACCCCAATGGCCTGTGCATCCAGCACCTCCAGAAAGTAATGCCAGCCTCTTAATACTAGAGTGGTGTTAAAGAGCTTTATTCCCGAGTTTTGGTGCCAAGAGGAATGAACTGAAAGCAGTTCTGCACGAGCAGCACTGCAAATCACAGCCAAAAGAAGGATGGAGCCAAGGTGTCCCACAAGCATGGCCCAAGCAGCCTCCTTGGATCCTCCTTCAGCCCTGGCTCCACTGCAGCCCCACTGTCACCAAAAAGAAAAGGGCCTTACTGAGAGCAAGCAAATTGAACTCTCTCCCAGGACAGACGTAGAGGGCAAAAAATGAAAAAACCCCACAGGATCAGCCACGCTTGCCAGCAAGAAGGGTTGTTACTCTCTGCCCCTCAACACTTGCCCAGTGTGTTCACAAATGTAAGCGGGATCTGAGCTGTGCCCTCGGAAGGAGCAGAGCCGGCCTCCCCTCAGGGAGAGAAGGCAGGGCCTCAGCTGTAGCCCGGGTGCCTCCTGTGCCCCATGGCTGTCAGTGTGTGTTTGGCTGCAGCCCAGGGCCACGGCGCTGCTCGGCAGCCCCAGCGGAGCCCCATGGCAGCCCCGGCCTCGGCCCTTCCCCGCCGGGACCCTCACCCGGCCCGGCCCGGCCGCGGGAGCCGGCCCGACCTGGGCGTGGCGGCTGCAGAGGGAACCCGGCCCCGGGGATGGGCCCCGCCCGAGGCTTTGCAGGGCGCTTCGTGCCGGCTTTGCACAGCCCCGAGCCACAGTGGCCCTTGGCTGTGCTGAGAGGGGTGAAAAACGGCCTCGAGTTTAAGCCAGCTGCGCAGCTCCGAGGGATCCCTGCACACCTTCCAGAGACACCAAAATATGCCTGTGGGTGCCTCACGAGGGATCCCTGCACACCCCACAGAAAGCTCAAAATATCCCTGTGTGAGTCTCAGGAGGTGCAGGCGCAGCTGATGGCAGTGAAGGAAATGTGCCCTCAGCCCAGGGACGCTCAGCATGGGCTCCCCCGGCCCCTGGGGCCCCGCCGCTGGTCACAGCAGCCCCTCCCTGCCTGCCTCCTGCCTGCCCACACCGTGGGCATCCACGGCTGCTGCCGGCCATGGAGCTCAGCCAGGGCTGGTGCCGTGTGGCCTTTGCTGGGGGTACCACGCGGACACTGGTGCAACAACTGCATTTCTTTATTTGAACATAAAACATGGGCCAAGCCCTGCCCTGGCGGACAGGGTGTGCCCACCTTTAGAACTCGCCGGGGTGCAGGGCCAGGGGGCTCAGGGGATGAGGCTGTCGTTTAGGTGGTATGCGTGTCGGAATGGCATCAGGGAGGCAGTGGTACGGCACCAGGGCACACGGGGGCAGACGTGAAGAGGTGGGATAAGGGGTCACGTTCGTGCTGCCTGAGGTGTTTGGCTGGTCTTCTGAAGGTGCACAGGAGCACCTGTGGAGAGAGGAGTGGCTGAGGCCCCCAGCTGCACCTGGCACACAGGGACCCTCCTGCACAGCAGGCCCAGAGCTGGCAAGGCTCCCCAGCACGGCTGCAGCTGCTGGCACAGCCTGGCCCAGCTGCACAGCTGCCCCTCAAGGCCCCAGCCAGCAGGGCATGGCTCTGGGCAGGCTCCCTGGCCAGCAGCGGCCCCAGAGCGCGCCTGCCTTTCAAGGGCAATCTCGTCGCCGCTCTTTCTCCTCCCCACCTTGCTTTGCCTCTGCCACTGCTCCTGGGGCTGCTCTTGGCCAGGCAGCCTCAGTGGGAGCCAGCACTGGCTGCAGCCCCAGTGGGGCTGCCCAGGACGAGGCCCAGCAATTAAGAGGCCAATTAAAGCACTGGGCAGCAGCAGAAGCCTCAGCAGAGTTATCTGGGCAACCAGTGACTCCCCACAACTCCAGAGCAGCCTCCCTGGGAATGGTTCCTGTCTACCAATAGCCATCAAATGAAGCTCTTGGAGTGAAAGATGAATAAAACACTCACCATTTTCTCTTCCAGCAGTACCAGATTGCGGCATAGCACATGATCAGGAAAAGTGCCCCAGCAGCCACAATGCCCAGTAACTTAATCAAACAACGTGGTCCCCAGCAGAAAACTCCTCTCATGCGTCTCCAAACCTTGTCAGCACGTGTTGTGGTCTCGGGAGCAAACGGTGGCATTGCAGCTGCGGGAGCAATGGGGAGCGTGAGCCCGTGCTGTGCTGCACTGCTGAGCTGGCAGCACGGTGCCTACGGCCAGGACGTTCTCTGTTCCCCCAGAGCTGGGGCCTGCAGGCACCTTGCCTCCCCTTGGCACAGAAGTGCTCAGTACCCAAGTGCCCTGAGCCTGCTTGGGGTAATTAATGTTAGCTGAGCTGGTCTTCTCCAGGGAATACTTGTCTAAGACATGGATAAGGACAAGGAAAATGCCCAATGTTTTGGAGCTGCAAGAGGGCCCTCCCTCCTCCCAGCAGCTGCCTCTCCAGATCCATCCCATGACTGGGAAATTGCAGGGCATCTCAGGGTGTGCCTGGCCCCTGGTGCAGTTTGGGCACCCTGGCAGCTGATGCCAAATGCCTTCCTGCAGAGGCTGGGGAGAAGCTGCAGCCAGGCCAGGCTGGGAAACAGCCCTGCAGGGCGTGAAAGCAGCTGCGGGGCAGCCAGGCTGCCATGGATCCCTTCCCGCTGTGCCGGGCACGGCGTGTCCAGATGTGCAGCAAAAGCCCCCGGCTGCTGAGCGCCAGGAGAAGGCTCAGGGACATGCACCCACCACGGTGTCTCTGCAGATCACTCAGGATTTGGTCCAGATGTTTGGATTCCTCCAGGGGCCTACTATGTCCTATAGGTTTGTTCTTCATTCTCATTTAACAGAAAGCAGTTCCATTTCCCGGGAGCGGGTCCCCCAGAACCAGTGCTCAGCCTGTGGGCTCAGCAGGGACACACTACTCACCCGTGAGATGGGAGCTGCCCTTGCGTGGAGCATTCAGCAAAGGAACGGGCAAAGTCCTTTGTGTAGGCACACCTGTAACTCAACAGCCAGAGAAGCTTCTGTCATCTCTGCAGATCGGCAGCACGGAGCCGCAGGAGCGGTGAGGGGATCCCGCAGGGCGAGGGCACACGCGTGCACGGCTCAGTCCTGGCACCTGCAGCCATGCCCCCCTGGCCGAGCTTTGGGCTCTGAGCTGGCAGCTCTCTCACCCAGGGGGAAAGGCCTTCACCTACCCTCATCATCATCATCATCATCATCATCCTCATCCTCATCCCCATCATCATCATCCTCTGGAGGCTCAATAATGGCTGTGGGTTCAGAATCCAGATCATCTTCATCCTCAGGTTCATCTGCAAAAGAAGGCAAGCCAGAAGAGCTCCCGTGGCACTGCTGAAGATTCTCCTTCAGGCCGCAGTGGCAGTGAGTGCACCTGGGTGATTGGTGCCCTCCAAGGCTCTCCCTCATCTCTGCCTTCCCCTCGGGAGCAGGGCCAGAGGGACCCCGTGCCTGCCTGCAGTGGCCCCACACTGGGATGGAAGGAGCCCCTTGCGGGGCACTCAGGGCAGGAAGGACTCCCTGGAGGTGCCAGCAGCTCTAAGCTGAGCCCCAGGCAGGGCCGGGGCTTGGCAGCGGCAGCGGGAGCAGCTCAGGCTGCCTGGGGCCGGCAAAGGAGCCACTGCGCAAGGCACAGCCCCGGGCCACAGCCCTGGGCCCGGCCCCTTCCCTCTCCGCTCTTCTCCGTGGCTGCACAGAGCACACGGAAGGCAAGGAGCAACTGGCATTGCACAGGGGGAGAGGATTGACAGCTAAATGCTCCTTGCTCCCACTGGCAGCGATCCTGTGGGACCACTCAGGGCACAAGAGTAGAAAGTTCCAGGCCAAGATTCCAGAATCCATCCATCTTCAGGGAAAGGGCACAAGAATCTTCCATCTCTGGGAAAGGGCACAAGAATCTTAACTCTGGACAATGATTACACTTGGACAATGATTCCTGTGTTAGGAAAGGGTTGCTGTGAACTTACCATCATCAAGCTGCAAGAGCTTTATACCATTGTTTACCAGCATTTCCAAACGATGCAAGTCACGAGCCCAGTCTAGAAGGGAGCACAGAGCAGAACCATTGCATGATGTGCTGGGATTCCCTTCTCTAGGGAACTGAGCACTGCAAGGGGCTCGGCTAATGCTGTGTGCCCGCACTGCCCAGCAGCAGAGATGGCAGCTCAAGCCTCAGCAGGGCTCAGGCCCAGAGGCACAGCAATTACTTCCTGAGCCTGCGCCTGGCATCGCCTCCCTTCCTGCAGCAGAGGCTAGCACGGAGCCACTGCTTCCTCTGGGAAACTCAGTCTTCATCACAGTCTCTCCTTTCATCTCTGTAGAGAGGGAGAGATGGAACCATTCCCCATGGAGGAGGGGGCATATTCAGGACACAGTACTTGTCAAAGTCACAGGTAAAGATCAGGAAAATGCCCAGGCTTTTGGGGCTGCAAGAGCTCCTCCAAACAGCAGCCTGTCCTGATCTCCCCCCAGAGACTGGGAAATTGCAGGGCATCTCAGGGTGTGCCTGGCCCCTGGTGCAGTTTGGGCACCCTGGCAGCTGATGCCAAATGCCTTCCTGCAGAGGCTGGGGAGAAGCTGCAGCCAGGCCAGGCTGGGAAACAGCCCTGCAGGGCGTGAAAGCAGCTGCGGGGCAGCCAGGCTGCCATGGATCCCTTCCCGCTGTGCCGGGCACGGCGTGTCCAGATGTGCAGCAAAAGCCCCCGGCTGCTGAGCGCCAGGAGAAGGCTCAGGGACATGCACCCACCTCGGCGTCTCTCCAGATCAATCAGCCTCTGATGCATGCGTTTGGATGCCTTTGGGGACTTAATGTTTCCTGTAAGTTTGTTCCTCCGTCTAGGAGGACCTTGAGAGAAAGTGTTTCCATTTCAGACAAATGGATCCCACAGAAGCAGAGCTCAGCCTGTGGGCTCAGCAGGGACACACTACTCACCCCTGCGATGGGAGCCAGGCTTGTGTGGAGCAACCAGCAAAGGAGCTTGATAAGTCCTCCCTGCAGACACATCTGTAACTCAACAGCCCGAGAAGCTTCTGTCACCTGGTTCCTGCCAGGCTGTCAGTGATTATTCTTTCATAAACACTGGCAACATACCTGCAGGAGGCTCCAGGGGCTGCAAATCTTTATGAAGCCAAGGTGCTGGAGAAGCCTTGCCAGCACCCACACCTAGAAGGGAGCACAGATCAGAACCATTCCATGCTGTGCTGGGATCCCCTTGTGCCTTAGGGACGTGGGCACTGCAAGGGGCTCGGCTAAGGCCGTGGGAGCCAGATGTCAATGGACATGGCCAAAGGTGCAGAGGGGCCTGGGGAGCTCTGGGCTGGCTCCTGGTCACTCTCCACCCTCTTTGCATTCCCTGGGCAATATCCCTGGAGGGGCAGCTGCAGCAGCCCAGGGCCCCTGGGAGCTCTGTCCCTCCCACCGAGGAAACCCTCCCTAAAGCCCTGGGAAAACCATCCCCAAAGCTTCCCAGGGAGAAGGGAGCTCTGTCCCGGGAAAGGGGAGCCAGGCCTGGGCTCACCTGCTCCCCTTGCTCCCAGCGGAGCAGCCTGGGCAGCCCTGGCACGCAGGGCCACTGCCAGGAGGAGCAGGAGGAAGAGGCGCAGAGCAAGGGCCATGGTGCCTTGCCCTGAGCCACTCGTGCAGCTCTTGCTGCCACCACTGTCCTGACACTGCTGTCCCAAGGTCAGCACCACTGCTGCCGCCGCCACTGCTGCTGCTGCAACAGTTGTGGTCAAGGACCGACTGCTCACTCGTGGTGCTGTGCAACCATGGCGCTCTGGCAGCTCTGTGACCTCAGAGCCTGCTGTGACCTCAAGGCTGGGGCAGGATTGTGTGCGAATGGATCTCCAGAGCTGCGCTCCCAGTGGAAACTATGTCCTGTCAGGCAGCTCCATCCCATCTATTTTTTTCACAAGAACTGATTTCTAGGAGATTGGAGAAGTGAGACCTTTCATGGTTCTACCTGCAATAGCAATGTCAAGTCCCAAATCCAACTCATGAATTTACAAAGAAACAAAATATTGTGCAGAGAAATTTTTTTCATAGATTAATAGGATAGATAGATAGATAGATAGATAGATAGATAGACAAGGCAGATAGAAAGATATGGATGCACTTGCCTGCATAACTTTGTATAGGAAGGGATGGGGAAGTGAGAGGTTATCCTGTTCCACAGATGGAAAACAATCTTTTTCCCAGAAGAATCAGCTTCCTTCTTCAATGAGCACCAGGGCGCCTGAAGACCCCACCAAGAAGGCCCTGTGACCCCAATGGCCTGTGCATCCAGCACCTCCAGAAAGTAATGCCAGCCTCTTAATACTAGAGTGGTGTTAAAGAGCTTTATTCCCGAGTTTTGGTGCCAAGAGGAATGAAGTGAAAGCAGTTCTGCACGAGCAGCACTGCAAATCACAGCCAAAAGAAGGATGGAGCCAAGGTGTCCCACAAGCATGGCCCAAGCAGCCTCCTTGGATCCTCCTTCAGCCCTGGCTCCACTGCAGCCCCACTGTCACCAAAAAGAAAAGGGCCTTACTGAGAGCAAGCAAATTGAACTCTCTCCCAGGACAGACGTAGAGGGCAAAAAATGAAAAAACCCCACAGGATCAGCCACGCTTGCCAGCAAGAAGGGTTGTTACTCTCTGCCCCTCAACACTTGCCCAGTGTGTTCACAAATGTAAGCGGGATCTGAGCTGTGCCCTCGGAAGGAGCAGAGCCGGCCTCCCCTCAGGGAGAGAAGGCAGGGCCTCAGCTGTAGCCCGGGTGCCTCCTGTGCCCCATGGCTGTCAGTGTGTGTTTGGCTGCAGCCCAGGGCCACGGCGCTGCTCGGCAGCCCCAGCGGAGCCCCATGGCAGCCCCGGCCTCGGCCCTTCCCCGCCGGGACCCTCACCCGGCCCGGCCCGGCCGCGGGAGCCGGCCCGACCTGGGCGTGGCGGCTGCAGAGGGAACCCGGCCCCGGGGATGGGCCCCGCCCGAGGCTTTGCAGGGCGCTTCGTGCCGGCTTTGCACAGCCCCGAGCCACAGTGGCCCTTGGCTGTGCTGAGAGGGGTGAAAAACGGCCTCGAGTTTAAGCCAGCTGCGCAGCTCCCGAGGGATCCCTGCACACCTTCCAGAGACACCAAAATATGCCTGTGGGTGCCTCACGAGGGATCCCTGCACACCCCACAGAAAGCTCAAAATATCCCTGTGTGAGTCTCAGGAGGTGCAGGCGCAGCTGATGGCAGTGAAGGAAATGTGCCCTCAGCCCAGGGACGCTCAGCATGGGCTCCCCCGGCCCCTGGGGCCCCGCCGCTGGTCACAGCAGCCCCTCCCTGCCTGCCTCCTGCCTGCCCACACCGTGGGCATCCACGGCTGCTGCCGGCCATGGAGCTCAGCCAGGGCTGGTGCCGTGTGGCCTTTGCTGGGGGTACCACGCGGACACTGGTGCAACAACTGCATTTCTTTATTTGAACATAAAACATGGGCCAAGCCCTGCCCTGGCGGACAGGGTGTGCCCACCTTTAGAACTCGCCGGGGTGCAGGGCCAGGGGGCTCAGGGGATGAGGCTGTCGTTTAGGTGGTATGCGTGTCGGAATGGCATCAGGGAGGCAGTGGTACGGCACCAGGGCACACGGGGGCAGACGTGAAGAGGTGGGATAAGGGGTCACGTTCGTGCTGCCTGAGGTGTTTGGCTGGTCTTCTGAAGGTGCACAGGAGCACCTGTGGAGAGAGGAGTGGCTGAGGCCCCCAGCTGCACCTGGCACACAGGGACCCTCCTGCACAGCAGGCCCAGAGCTGGCAAGGCTCCCCAGCACGGCTGCAGCTGCTGGCACAGCCTGGCCCAGCTGCACAGCTGCCCCTCAAGGCCCCAGCCAGCAGGGGATGGCTCTGGGCAGGCTCCCTGGCCAGCAGCGGCCCCAGAGCGCGCCTGCCTTTCAAGGGCAATCTCGTCGCCGCTCTTTCTCCTCCCCACCTTGCTTTGCCTCTGCCACTGCTCCTGGGGCTGCTCTTGGCCAGGCAGCCTCAGTGGGAGCCAGCACTGGCTGCAGCCCCAGTGGGGCTGCCCAGGACGAGGCCCAGCAATTAAGAGGCCAATTAAAGCACTGGGCAGCAGCAGAAGCCTCAGCAGAGTTATCTGGGCAACCAGTGACTCCCCACAACTCCAGAGCAGCCTCCCTGGGAATGGTTCCTGTCTACCAATAGCCATCAAATGAAGCTCTTGGAGTGAAAGATGAAGAAAACACTCACCATTTTCTCTTCCAGCAGTACCAGATTGCGGCATAGCACATGATCAGGAAAAGTGCCCCAGCAGCCACAATGCCCAGTAACTTAATCAAACAACGTGGTCCCCAGCAGAAAACTCCTCTCATGCGTCTCCAAACCTTGTCAGCACGTGTTGTGGTCTCGGGAGCAAACGGTGGCATTGCAGCTGCGGGAGCAATGGGGAGCGTGAGCCCGTGCTGTGCTGCACTGCTGAGCTGGCAGCACGGTGCCTACGGCCAGGACGTTCTCTGTTCCCCCAGAGCTGGGGCCTGCAGGCACCTTGCCTCCCCTTGGCACAGAAGTGCTCAGTACCCAAGTGCCCTGAGCCTGCTTGGGGTAATTAATGTTAGCTGAGCTGGTCTTCTCCAGGGAATACTTGTCTAAGACATGGATAAGGACAAGGAAAATGCCCAATGTTTTGGAGCTGCAAGAGGGCCCTCCCTCCTCCCAGCAGCTGCCTCTCCAGATCCATCCCATGACTGGGAAATTGCAGGGCATCTCAGGGTGTGCCTGGCCCCTGGTGCAGTTTGGGCACCCTGGCAGCTGATGCCAAATGCCTTCCTGCAGAGGCTGGGGAGAAGCTGCAGCCAGGCCAGGCTGGGAAACAGCCCTGCAGGGCGTGAAAGCAGCTGCGGGGCAGCCAGGCTGCCATGGATCCCTTCCCGCTGTGCCGGGCACGGCGTGTCCAGATGTGCAGCAAAAGCCCCCGGCTGCTGAGCGCCAGGAGAAGGCTCAGGGACATGCACCCACCACGGTGTCTCTGCAGATCACTCAGGATTTGGTCCAGATGTTTGGATTCCTCCAGGGGCCTACTATGTCCTATAGGTTTGTTCTTCATTCTCATTTAACAGAAAGCAGTTCCATTTCCCGGGAGCGGGTCCCCCAGAACCAGTGCTCAGCCTGTGGGCTCAGCAGGGACACACTACTCACCCGTGAGATGGGAGCTGCCCTTGCGTGGAGCATTCAGCAAAGGAACGGGCAAAGTCCTTTGTGTAGGCACACCTGTAACTCAACAGCCAGAGAAGCTTCTGTCATCTCTGCAGATCGGCAGCACGGAGCCGCAGGAGCGGTGAGGGGATCCCGCAGGGCGAGGGCACACGCGTGCACGGCTCAGTCCTGGCACCTGCAGCCATGCCCCCCTGGCCGAGCTTTGGGCTCTGAGCTGGCAGCTCTCTCACCCAGGGGGAAAGGCCTTCACCTACCCTCATCATCATCATCATCATCATCATCATCCTCATCCTCATCCTCATCATCATCCTCTGGAGGCTCAATAATGGCTGTGGGTTCAGAATCCAGATCATCTTCATCCTCAGGTTCATCTGCAAAAGAAGGCAAGCCAGAAGAGCTCCCGTGGCACTGCTGAAGATTCTCCTTCAGGCCGCAGTGGCAGTGAGTGCACCTGGGTGATTGGTGCCCTCCAAGGCTCTCCCTCATCTCTGCCTTCCCCTCGGGAGCAGGGCCAGAGGGACCCCGTGCCTGCCTGCAGTGGCCCCACACTGGGATGGAAGGAGCCCCTTGCGGGGCACTCAGGGCAGGAAGGACTCCCTGGAGGTGCCAGCAGCTCTAAGCTGAGCCCCAGGCAGGGCCGGGGCTTGGCAGCGGCAGCGGGAGCAGCTCAGGCTGCCTGGGGCCGGCAAAGGAGCCACTGCGCAAGGCACAGCCCCGGGCCACAGCCCTGGGCCCGGCCCCTTCCCTCTCCGCTCTTCTCCGTGGCTGCACAGAGCACACGGAAGGCAAGGAGCAACTGGCATTGCACAGGGGGAGAGGATTGACAGCTAAATGCTCCTTGCTCCCACTGGCAGCGATCCTGTGGGACCACTCAGGGCACAAGAGTAGAAAGTTCCAGGCCAAGATTCCAGAATCCATCCATCTTCAGGGAAAGGGCACAAGAATCTTAACTCTGGACAATGATTACACTTGGACAATGATTCCTGTGTTAGGAAAGGGTTGCTGTGAACTTACCATCATCAAGCTGCAAGAGCTTTATACCATTGTTTACCAGCATTTCCAAACGATGCAAGTCACGAGCCCAGTCTAGAAGGGAGCACAGAGCAGAACCATTGCATGATGTGCTGGGATTCCCTTCTCTAGGGAACTGAGCACTGCAAGGGGCTCGGCTAATGCTGTGTGCCCGCACTGCCCAGCAGCAGAGATGGCAGCTCAAGCCTCAGCAGGGCTCAGGCCCAGAGGCACAGCAATTACTTCCTGAGCCTGCGCCTGGCATCGCCTCCCTTCCTGCAGCAGAGGCTAGCACGGAGCCACTGCTTCCTCTGGGAAACTCAGTCTTCATCACAGTCTCTCCTTTCATCTCTGTAGAGAGGGAGAGATGGAACCATTCCCCATGGAGGAGGGGGCATATTCAGGACACAGTACTTGTCAAAGCCACAGGTAAAGATCAGGAAAATGCCCAGGCTTTTGGGGCTGCAAGAGCTCCTCCAAACAGCAGCCTGTCCTGATCTCCCCCCAGAGACTGGGAAATTGCAGGGCATCTCAGGGTGTGCCTGGCCCCTGGTGCAGTTTGGGCACCCTGGCAGCTGATGCCAAATGCCTTCCTGCAGAGGCTGGGGAGAAGCTGCAGCCAGGCCAGGCTGGGAAACAGCCCTGCAGGGCGTGAAAGCAGCTGCGGGGCAGCCAGGCTGCCACGGATCCCTTCCCGCTGTGCCGGGCACGGCGTGTCCAGATGTGCAGCAAAAGCCCCCGGCTGCTGAGCGCCAGGAGAAGGCTCAGGGACATGCACCCACCTCGGCGTCTCTCCAGATCAATCAGCCTCTGATGCATGCGTTTGGATGCCTTTGGGGACTTAATGTTTCCTGTAAGTTTGTTCCTCCGTCTAGGAGGACCTTGAGAGAAAGTGTTTCCATTTCAGACAAATGGATCCCACAGAAGCAGAGCTCAGCCTGTGGGCTCAGCAGGGACACACTACTCACCCCTGCGATGGGAGCCAGGCTTGTGTGGAGCAACCAGCAAAGGAGCTTGATAAGTCCTCCCTGCAGACACATCTGTAACCCAACAGCCCGAGAAGCTTCTGTCACCTGGTTCCTGCCAGGCTGTCAGTGATTATTCTTTCATAAACACTGGCAACATACCTGCAGGAGGCTCCAGAGGCTGCAAATCTTTATGAAGCCAAGGTGCTGGAGAAGCCTTGCCAGCACCCACACCTAGAAGGGAGCACAGATCAGAACCATTCCATGCTGTGCTGGGATCCCTTGTGCCTTAGGGACGTGGGCACTGCAAGGGGCTCGGCTAAGGCCGTGGGAGCCAGATGTCAATGGACATGGCCAAAGGTGCAGAGGGGCCTGGGGAGCTCTGGGCTGGCTCCTGGTCACTCTCCACCCTCTTTGCATTCCCTGGGCAATATCCCTGGAGGGGCAGCTGCAGCAGCCCAGGGCCCCTGGGAGCTCTGTCCCTCCCACCGAGGAAACCCTCCCTAAAGCCCTGGGGAAAACTGCAGCAGGCAGGCAGTGCCACAACCATCCCTCTCTCCCTCCTTCCCCTTGCACAGCTCCCCCAGCCCAAGAGGACACAGTCAGGCCCTGTCAGGACACACAGGAGCCCAGCTCTCCCCCTCTGCCCTTTCCCCACCATGGGCACCCCCTGCAGCCGCTCCCAGGCTTGGGGACGTGTCTCCCACGCAGGGACCCCAGCAGGACTGCTCAGCACCCGAGTGCCCTGAGCCTGCTCGCGATAATTCCTGTGGGCTGTGCCGGCCTTGTCGGGCTGTGCCCGCACTGCCCAGCAGCAGAGATGGCAGCTGAAGCCTCAGCAGGGCTCAGGCCCAGAGGCACAGCAATTACCTCCTGTCACTGTGCCTGGCATCGCCTCCCTTCCTGCTGCCAATGGGCCATTGCTTTCTCCAGGAAGTTCTGCCTTCAGCACAGCCTCTTCATCCACCTCTGCAGAAAGGAAGAGGGACAGCTGCATCAGATGGGGCTGTTCCCCAGCAGGAAGGCGGCATCTTCAGGAGGCAGTACTTGTCAAAAACATGGATAAGGTTCAGGAAGTCATCCAAGCTTTGGAGCCGGGCAGGGCCCGCCCTCGTCCAAACAGCCCCTACACCTGATCTACTCCAACAGCAGGAAATTGCAGAGGATCTCAGGGTGTGCATGGCTCACGGTGCAGTTTGGGCTGCAGATGTGCAGCGAAAGGCCCCGGCTGCTGAGTGCCAGGAGAAGGCTGAGGGACATGGACCCGCTCCGCTGTCTCTCCAGATCACTTAGCATCTGGTCCATGTGTTTGGAGGCCTCCATGGACTTATTGTCTCCTATAGGTTTGTTCCTCCATCTAGGAGGGCTTTACAAGAAAGTATTTGCATTTTCCCAGAAACGGATCCCGTGGAACCAGTGCTCAGCCTGTGGGCTCAGCAGGGACACACTACTCACCTGTGAGATCGGAGCCAGGCTTGTGTGGAGCAACCAGCAAAGGCGCTTGAAAAGTCTTTCCTGTAGACACACCTGTAACTCAACAGCCAGAGGGGCTTCTGTCACCTGGTTCCTGCCAGGCTGTCAGTGATTAGTCTTTTAGGAACGTTTGCAACATACCTGCAGGAGGCTCCAGAGGCTGCAAATCTTTATGAAGCCAAGGTGCTGGAGAAGCCTTGCCAGCACCCACACCTAGAAGGGAGCACAGATCAGAACCATTCCATGCTGTGCTGGGATGCCCTTGTGCCTTAGGGACGTGGGCACTGCAAGGGGCTCGGCTAAGGCCGTGGGAGCCAGATGTCAATGGACATGGCCAAAGGTGCAGAGGGGCCTGGGGAGCTCTGGGCTGGCTCCTGGTCACTCTCCACCCTCTTTGCATTCCCTGGGCAATATCCCTGGAGGGGCAGCTGCAGCAGCCCAGGGCCCCTGGGAGCTCTGTCCCTCCCACCGAGGAAACCCTCCCTAAAGCCCTGGGAAAACCATCCCCAAAGCTTCCCAGGGAGAAGGGAGCTCTGTCCCGGGAAAGGGGAGCCAGGCCTGGGCTCACCTGCTCCCCTTGCTCCCAGCGGAGCAGCCTGGGCAGCCCTGGCACGCAGGGCCACTGCCAGGAGGAGCAGGAGGAAGAGGCGCAGAGCAAGGGCCATGGTGCCTTGCCCTGAGCCACTCGTGCAGCTCTTGCTGCCACCACTGTCCTGACACTGCTGTCCCAAGGTCAGCACCACTGCTGCCGCCGCCACTGCTGCTGCTGCAACAGTTGTGGTCAAGGACCGACTGCTCACTCGTGGTGCTGTGCAACCATGGCGCTCTGGCAGCTCTGTGACCTCAGAGCCTGCTGTGACCTCAAGGCTGGGGCAGGATTGTGTGCGAATGGATCTCCAGAGCTGCGCTCCCAGTGGAAACTATGTCCTGTCAGGCAGCTCCATCCCATCTATTTTTTTCACAAGAACTGATTTCTAGGAGATTGGAGAAGTGAGACCTTTCATGGTTCTACCTGCAATAGCAATGTCAAGTCCCAAATCCAACTCATGATTTACAAAGAAACAAAATATTGTGCAGAGAAATTTTTTTCATAGATTAATAGGATAGATAGATAGATAGATAGATAGATAGATAGACAAGGCCGATAGAAAGATATGGATGCACTTGCCTGCATAACTTTGTATAGGAAGGGATGGGGAAGTGAGAGGTTATCCTGTTTCACAGATGGAAAACAATCTTTTTCCCAGAAGAATCAGCTTCCTTCTTCAATGAGCACCAGGGCGCCTGAAGACCCCACCAAGAAGGCCCTGTGACCCCAATGGCCTGTGCATCCAGCACCTCCAGAAAGTAATGCCAGCCTCTTAATACTAGAGTGGTGTTAAAGAGCTTTATTCCCGAGTTTTGGTGCCAAGAGGAATGAACTGAAAGCAGTTCTGCACGAGCAGCACTGCAAATCACAGCCAAAAGAAGGATGGAGCCAAGGTGTCCCACAAGCATGGCCCAAGCAGCCTCCTTGGATCCTCCTTCAGCCCTGGCTCCACTGCAGCCCCACTGTCACCAAAAAGAAAAGGGCCTTACTGAGAGCAAGCAAATTGAACTCTCTCCCAGGACAGACGTAGAGGGCAAAAAATGAAAAAACCCCACAGGATCAGCCACGCTTGCCAGCAAGAAGGGTTGTTACTCTCTGCCCCTCAACACTTGCCCAGTGTGTTCACAAATGTAAGCGGGATCTGAGCTGTGCCCTCGGAAGGAGCAGAGCCGGCCTCCCCTCAGGGAGAGAAGGCAGGGCCTCAGCTGTAGCCCGGGTGCCTCCTGTGCCCCATGGCTGTCAGTGTGTGTTTGGCTGCAGCCCAGGGCCACGGCGCTGCTCGGCAGCCCCA
This sequence comes from Eopsaltria australis, assembly GCA_034509425.1. NCBI lineage: Eukaryota > Metazoa > Chordata > Aves > Passeriformes > Petroicidae > Eopsaltria > Eopsaltria australis. The sequence continues at coordinate 21,271 of JAVTVJ010010746.1, forward strand.
GCGGAGCCCCATGGCAGCCCCGGCCTCGGCCCTTCCCCGCCGGGACCCTCACCCGGCCCGGCCCGGCCGCGGGAGCCGGCCCGACCTGGGCGTGGCGGCTGCAGAGGGAACCCGGCCCCGGGGATGGGCCCCGCCCGAGGCTTTGCAGGGCGCTTCGTGCCGGCTTTGCACAGCCCCGAGCCACAGTGGCCCTTGGCTGTGCTGAGAGGGGTGAAAAACGGCCTCGAGTTTAAGCCAGCTGCGCAGCTCCCGAGGGATCCCTGCACACCTTCCAGAGACACCAAAATATGCCTGTGGGTGCCTCACGAGGGATCCCTGCACACCCCACAGAAAGCTCAAAATATCCCTGTGTGAGTCTCAGGAGGTGCAGGCGCAGCTGATGGCAGTGAAGGAAATGTGCCCTCAGCCCAGGGACGCTCAGCATGGGCTCCCCCGGCCCCTGGGGCCCCGCCGCTGGTCACAGCAGCCCCTCCCTGCCTGCCTCCTGCCTGCCCACACCGTGGGCATCCACGGCTGCTGCCGGCCATGGAGCTCAGCCAGGGCTGGTGCCGTGTGGCCTTTGCTGGGGGTACCACGCGGACACTGGTGCAACAACTGCATTTCTTTATTTGAACATAAAACATGGGCCAAGCCCTGCCCTGGCGGACAGGGTGTGCCCACCTTTAGAACTCGCCGGGGTGCAGGGCCAGGGGGCTCAGGGGATGAGGCTGTCGTTTAGGTGGTATGCGTGTCGGAATGGCATCAGGGAGGCAGTGGTACGGCACCAGGGCACACGGGGGCAGACGTGAAGAGGTGGGATAAGGGGTCACGTTCGTGCTGCCTGAGGTGTTTGGCTGGTCTTCTGAAGGTGCACAGGAGCACCTGTGGAGAGAGGAGTGGCTGAGGCCCCCAGCTGCACCTGGCACACAGGGACCCTCCTGCACAGCAGGCCCAGAGCTGGCAAGGCTCCCCAGCACGGCTGCAGCTGCTGGCACAGCCTGGCCCAGCTGCACAGCTGCCCCTCAAGGCCCCAGCCAGCAGGGCATGGCTCTGGGCAGGCTCCCTGGCCAGCAGCGGCCCCAGAGCGCGCCTGCCTTTCAAGGGCAATCTCGTCGCCGCTCTTTCTCCTCCCCACCTTGCTTTGCCTCTGCCACTGCTCCTGGGGCTGCTCTTGGCCAGGCAGCCTCAGTGGGAGCCAGCACTGGCTGCAGCCCCAGTGGGGCTGCCCAGGACGAGGCCCAGCAATTAAGAGGCCAATTAAAGCACTGGGCAGCAGCAGAAGCCTCAGCAGAGTTATCTGGGCAACCAGTGACTCCCCACAACTCCAGAGCAGCCTCCCTGGGAATGGTTCCTGTCTACCAATAGCCATCAAATGAAGCTCTTGGAGTGAAAGATGAAGAAAACACTCACCATTTTCTCTTCCAGCAGTACCAGATTGCGGCATAGCACATGATCAGGAAAAGTGCCCCAGCAGCCACAATGCCCAGTAACTTAATCAAACAACGTGGTCCCCAGCAGAAAACTCCTCTCATGCGTCTCCAAACCTTGTCAGCACGTGTTGTGGTCTCGGGAGCAAACGGTGGCATTGCAGCTACGGGAGCAATGGGGAGCGTGAGCCCGTGCTGTGCTGCACTGCTGAGCTGGCAGCACGGTGCCTACGGCCAGGACGTTCTCTGTTCCCCCAGAGCTGGGGCCTGCAGGCACCTTGCCTCCCCTTGGCACAGAAGTGCTCAGTACCCAAGTGCCCTGAGCCTGCTTGGGGTAATTAATGTTAGCTGAGCTGGTCTTCTCCAGGGAATACTTGTCTAAGACATGGATAAGGACAAGGAAAATGCCCAATGTTTTGGAGCTGCAAGAGGGCCCTCCCTCCTCCCAGCAGCTGCCTCTCCAGATCCATCCCATGACTGGGAAATTGCAGGGCATCTCAGGGTGTGCCTGGCCCCTGGTGCAGTTTGGGCACCCTGGCAGCTGATGCCAAATGCCTTCCTGCAGAGGCTGGGGAGAAGCTGCAGCCAGGCCAGGCTGGGAAACAGCCCTGCAGGGCGTGAAAGCAGCTGCGGGGCAGCCAGGCTGCCACGGATCCCTTCCCGCTGTGCCGGGCACGGCGTGTCCAGATGTGCAGCAAAAGCCCCCGGCTGCTGAGCGCCAGGAGAAGGCTCAGGGACATGCACCCACCACGGTGTCTCTGCAGATCACTCAGGATTTGGTCCAGATGTTTGGATTTCATCCAGGGGCCTACTATGTCCTATAGGTTTGTTCTTCATTCTCATTTAACAGAAAGCAGTTCCATTTCCCGGGAGCGGGTCCCCCAGAACCAGTGCTCAGCCTGTGGGCTCAGCAGGGACACACTACTCACCCGTGAGATGGGAGCTGCCCTTGCGTGGAGCATTCAGCAAAGGAACGGGCAAAGTCCTTTGTGTAGGCACACCTGTAACTCAACAGCCAGAGAAGCTTCTGTCATCTCTGCAGATCGGCAGCACGGAGCCACAGGAGCGGTGAGGGGATCCCGCAGGGCGAGGGCACACGCGTGCACGGCTCAGTCCTGGCACCTGCAGCCATGCCCCCCTGGCCGAGCTTTGGGCTCTGAGCTGGCAGCTCTCTCACCCAGGGGGAAAGGCCTTCACCTACCCTCATCATCATCATCATCCTCATCCTCATCCTCATCCTCATCATCATCTCATCCTCTGGAGGCTCAATAACGGCTGTGGGTTCAGAATCCAGATCATCTTCATCCTCAGGTTCATCTGCAAAAGAAGGCAAGCCAGAAGAGCTCCCGTGGCACTGCTGAAGATTCTCCTTCAGGCCGCAGTGGCAGTGAGTGCACCTGGGGGATTGGTGCCCTCCAAGGCTCTCCCTCATCTCTGCCTTCCCCTCGGGAGCAGGGCCAGAGGGACCCCGTGCCTGCCTGCAGTGGCCCCACACTGGGATGGAAGGAGCCCCTTGCGGGGCACTCAGGGCAGGAAGGACTCCCTGGAGGTGCCAGCAGCTCTAAGCTGAGCCCCAGGCAGGGCCGGGGCTTGGCAGCGGCAGCGGGAGCAGCTCAGGCTGCCTGGGGCCGCCAAAGGAGCCACTGCGCAAGGCACAGCCCCGGGCCACAGCCCTGGGCCCGGCCCCTTCCCTCTCCGCTCTTCTCCGTGGCTGCACAGAGCACACGGAAGGCAAGGAGCAACTGGCATTGCACAGGGGGAGAGGATTGACAGCTAAATGCTCCTTGCTCCCACTGGCAGCGATCCTGTGGGACCACTCAGGGCACAAGAGTAGAAAGTTCCAGGCCAAGATTCCAGAATCCATCCATCTTCAGGGAAAGGGCACAAGAATCTTAACTCTGGACAATGATTACACTTGGACAATGATTCCTGTGTTAAGAAAGGGTTGCTGTGAACTTACCATCATCAAGCTGCAAGAGCTTTATACCATTGTTTACCAGCATTTCCAAACGATGCAAGTCACGAGCCCAGTCTAGAAGGGAGCACAGAGCAGAACCATTGCATGATGTGCTGGGATTCCCTTCTCTAGGGAACTGAGCACTGCAAGGGGCTCGGCTAATGCTGTGTGCCCGCACTGCCCAGCAGCAGAGATGGCAGCTCAAGCCTCAGCAGGGCTCAGGCCCAGAGGCACAGCAATTACTTCCTGAGCCTGCGCCTGGCATCGCCTCCCTTCCTGCAGCAGAGGCTAGCACGGAGCCACTGCTTCCTCTGGGAAACTCAGTCTTCATCACAGTCTCTCCTTTCATCTCTGTACAGAGGGAGAGATGGAACCATTCCCCATGGAGGAGGGGGCATATTCAGGACACAGTACTTGTCAAAGTCACAGGTAAAGATCAGGAAAATGCCCAGGCTTTTGGGGCTGCAAGAGCTCCTCCAAACAGCAGCCTGTCCTGATCTCCCCCCAGAGACTGGGAAATTGCAGGGCATCTCAGGGTGTGCCTGGCCCCTGGTGCAGTTTGGGCACCCTGGCAGCTGATGCCAAATGCCTTCCTGCAGAGGCTGGGGAGAAGCTGCAGCCAGGCCAGGCTGGGAAACAGCCCTGCAGGGCTTGAAAGCAGCTGCGGGGCAGCCAGGCTGCCATGGATCCCTTCCCGCTGTGCCGGGCACGGCGTGTCCAGATGTGCAGCAAAAGCCCCCGGCTGCTGAGCGCCAGGAGAAGGCTCAGGGACATGCACCCACCACGGCGTCTCTCCAGATCAATCAGCCTCTGATGCATGCGTTTGGATGCCTTTGGGGACTTAATGTTTCCTGTAAGTTTGTTCCTCCATCTAGGAGGACCTTGAGAGAAAGTGTTTCCATTTCAGACAAATGCATCCCACAGAAGCAGAGCTCAGCCTGTGGGCTCAGCAGGGACACACTACTCACCCCTGCGATGGGAGCCAGGCTTGTGTGGAGCAACCAGCAAAGGAGCTTGGTAAGTCCTCCCTGCAGACACATCTGTAACCCAACAGCCCGAGAAGCTTCTGTCACCTGGTTCCTGCCAGGCTGTCAGTGATTATTCTTTCATAAACACTGGCAACATACCTGCAGGAGGCTCCAGAGGCTGCAAATCTGTATGAAGCCAAGGTGCTGGAGAAGCCTTGCCAGCACCCACACCTAGAAGGGAGCACAGATCAGAACCATTCCATGCTGTGCTGGGATGCCCTTGTGCCTGAGGGACGTGGGCACTGCAAGGGGCTCGGCTAAGGCCGTGGGAGCCAGATGTCAATGGACGTGGCCAAAGGTGAAGAGGGGCCTGGGGAGCTCTGGGCTGGCTCCTGGTCACTCTCCACCCTCTTTGCATTCCCTGGGCAATATCCCTGGAGGGGCAGCTGCAGCAGCCCAGGGCCCCTGGGGCCTCTGTCCCTCCCACCGAGGAAACCCTCCCTAAAGCCCTGGGGAAAACTGCAGCAGGCAGGCAGTGCCACAACCATCCCTCTCTCCCTCCTTCCCCTTGCACAGCTCCCCCAGCCCAAGAGGACACAGTCAGGCCCTGTCAGGACACACTGGAGCCCAGCTCTCCCCCTCTGCCCTTTCCCCACCATGGGCAACCCCTGCAGCCGCTCCCAGGCTTGGGGACGTGTCTCCCCCGCAGGGACCCCAGCAGGACTGCTCAGCACCCGAGTGCCCTGAGCCTGCTTGCGATAATTCCTGTGGGCTGTGCCGGCCTTGTGCGGGCTGTGCCCGCACTGCCCAGCAGCAGAGATGGCAGCTGAAGCCTCAGCAGGGCTCAGGCCCAGAGGCACAGCAATTACCTCCTGTCACTGTGCCTGGCATCGCCTCCCTTCCTGCTGCCAATGGGCCATTGCTTTCTCCAGGAAGTTCTGCCTTCTGCACAGCCTCTTCATCCACCTCTGCAGAAAGGAAGAGGGACAGCTGCATCAGATGGGGCTGTTCCCCAGCAGGAAGGCGGCATCTTCAGGAGGCAGTACTTGTCAAAAACATGGATAAGGTTCAGGAAGTCATCCAAGCTTTGGAGCCGGGCCAGGGCCCGCCCTCGTCCAAACAGCCCCTACACCTGATCTACTCCAACAGCAGGAAATTGCAGAGGATCTCCGGGTGTGCATGGCTCACGGTGCAGTTTGGGCTGCAGATGTGCAGCGAAAGGCCCCGGCTGCTGAGTGCCAGGAGGAGGCTGAGGGACATGGACCCGCTCCGCTGTCTCTCCAGATCACTTAGCATCTGGTCCATGTGTTTGGAGGCCTCCATGGACGTATTGTCTCCTATAGGTTTGTTCCTCCATCTAGGAGGGCTTTACAAGAAAGTATTTGCATTTTCCCAGAAACGGATCCCGTGGAACCAGTGCTCAGCCTGTGGGCTCAGCAGGGACACACTAATCACCTGTGAGATCGGAGCCAGGCTTGTGTGGAGCAACCAGCAAAGGCGCTTGAAAAGTCTTTCCTGTAGACACACCTGTAACTCAACAGCCAGAGGGTCTTCTGTCACCTGGTTCCTGCCAGGCTGTCAGTGATTAGTCTTTTAGGAACGTTTGCAACATACCTGCAGGAGGCTCCAGAGGCTGCAAATCTTTATGAAGCCAAGGTGCTGGAGAAGCCTTGCCAGCACCCACACCTAGAAGGGAGCACAGATCAGAACCATTCCATGCTGTGCTGGGATCCCCTTGTGCCTAAGGGACGTGGGCACTGCAAGGGGCTCGGCTAAGGCCGTGGGAGCCAGATGTCAATGGACATGGCCAAAGGTGCAGAGGGGCCTGGGGAGCTCTGGGCTGGCTCCTGGTCACTCTCCACCATCTTTGCATTCCCTGGGCAATATCCCTGGAGGGGCAGCTGCAGCAGCCCAGGGCCCCTGGGAGCTCTGTCCCTCCCACCGAGGAAACCCTCCCTAAAGCCCTGGGACAACCATCCCCAAAGCTTCCCAGGGAGAAGGGAGCTCAGTCCCGGGAAAGGGGAGCCAGGCCTGGGCTCACCTGCTCCCCTTGCTCCCAGCGGAGCAGCTTGGGCAGCCCTGGCACGCAGGGCCACTGCCAGGAGGAGCAGGAGGAAGAGGCGCAGAGCAAGGGCCATGGTGCCTTGCCCTGAGCCACTCGTGCAGCTCTTGCTGCCACCACTGTCCTGACACTGCTGTCCCAAGGTCAGCACCACTGCTGCCGCCACCACTGCTGCTGCTGCAACAGTTGTGGTCAAGGACTGACTGCTCACTTGTGGTGCTGTGCAACCATGGCGCTCTGGCAGCTCTGTGACCTCAGAGCCTGCTGTGACCTCAAGGCTGGGGCAGGATTGTGTGCGAATGGATCTCCAGAGCTGCGCTCCCAGTGGAAACTATGTCCTGTCAGGCAGCTCCATCCCAACTATTTTTTTCACAAGAACTGATTTCTAGGAGATTGGAGAAGTGAGACCTTTCATGGTTCTACCTGCAATAGCAATGTCAAGTCCCAAATCCAACTCATGATTTACAAAGAAACAAAATATTGTGCAGAGAAATTTTTTTCATAGATTAATATGATAGATAGATAGATAGATAGATAGATAGATAGACAAGGCCGATAGAAAGATATGGATGCACTTGCCTGCATAACTTTGTATAGGAAGGGATGGGGAAGTGAGAGGTTATCCTGTTCCACAGATGGAAAACAATCTTTTTCCCAGAAGAATCAGCTTCCTTCTTCAATGAGCACCAGGACGCCTGAAGACCCCACCAAGAAGGCCCTGTGACCCCAATGGCCTGTGCATCCAGCACCTCCAGAAAGTAATGCCAGCCTCTTAATACTAGAGTGGTGTTAAAGACCTTTATTCCCGAGTTTTGGTGCCAAGAGGAATGAAGTGAAAGCAGTTCTGCACGAGCACCACTGCAAATCACAGCCAAAAGAAGGATGGAGCCAAGGTGTCCCACAAGCATGGCCCAAGCAGCCTCCTTGGATACTCCTTCAGCCCTGGCTCCACTGCAGCCCCACTGTCACCAAAAAGAAAAGGGCCTTACTGAGAGCAAGCAAATTGAACTCTCTCCCAGGACAGACGTAGAGGGCAAAAAATGAAAAAACCCCACAGGATCAGCCACGCTTGCCAGCAAGAAGGGTTGTTACTCTCTGCCCCTCAACACTTGCCCAGAGTGTTCACAAATGTAAGCGGGATCTGAGCTGTGCCCTCGGAAGGAGCAGAGCCGGCCTCCCCTCAGGGAGAGAAGGCAGGGCCTCAGCTGTAGCCCGGGTGCCTCCTGTGCCCCATGGCTGTCAGTGTGTGTTTGGCTGCAGCCCAGGGCCACGGCGCTGCTCGGCAGCCCCAGCGGAGCCCCATGGCAGCCCCAGCGGAGCCCCATGGCAGCCCCGGCCTCGGCCCTTCCCCGCCGGGACCCTCACCCGGCCCGGCCCGGCCGCGGGAGCCGGCCCGACCTGGGCGTGGCGGCTGCAGAGGGAACCCGGCCCCGGGGATGGGCCCCGCCCGAGGCTTTGCAGGGCGCTTCGTGCGGGCTTTGCACAGCCCCGAGCCACAGTGGCCCTTGGCTGTGCTGAGAGGGGTGAAAAACGGCCTCGAGTTTAAGCCAGCTGCGCAGCTCCCGAGGGATCCCTGCACACCTTCCAGAGTACCAAAATATGCCTGTGGGTGCCTCACGAGGGATCCCTGCACACCCCACAGAAAGCTCAAAATATACCTGTGTGAGTCTCAGGAGGTGCAGGCGCAGCTGATGGCAGTGAAGGAAATGTGCCCTCAGCCCAGGGACGCTCAGCATGGGCTCCCCCGGCCCCTGGGGCCCCGCCGCTGGTCACAGCAGCCCCTCCCTGCCTGCCTCCTGCCTGCCCACACCGTGGGCATCCTCGGCTGCTGCCGGCCATGGAGCTCAGCCAGGGCTGGTGCCGTGTGGCCTTTGCTGGGGGTACCACGCGGACACTGGTGCAACAACTGCATTTCTTTATTTGAACATAAAACATGGGCCAAGCCCTGCCCCGGCGGACAGGGTGTGCCCACCTTTAGAACTCGCCGGGGTGCAGGGCCAGGGGGCTCAGGGGATGAGGCTGTCGTTTGGGTGGTATGCGTGTCGGAATGGCATCAGGGTGGCGGTGGGACGGCACCAGGGCACACGGGGGCAGACGTGAAGAGGTGGGATAAGGGGTCACGTTCGTGCTCTGAGGTGTTTGGCTGGTCTTCTGAAGGTGCACAGGAGCACCTGTGGAGAGAGGAGTGGCTGAGGCCCCCAGCTGCACCTGGTACACAGGGACCCTCCTGCACAGCAGGCCCAGAGCTGGCAAGGCTCCCCAGCACGGCTGCAGCTGCTGGCACAGCCTGGCCCAGCTGCACAGCTGCCCCTCAAGGCCCCAGCCAGCAGGGCATGGCTCTGGGCAGGCTCCCTGGCCAGCAGCGGCCCCAGAGCGCGCCTGCCTTTCAAGGGCCATCTCGTCGCCGCTCTTTCTCCTCCCCACCTTGCTTTGCCTCTGCCACTGCTCCTGGGGCTGCTCTTGGCCAGGCAGCCTCAGTGGGAGCCAGCACTGGCTGCAGCCCCAGTGGGGCTGCCCAGGACGAGGCCCAGCAATTAAGAAGCCAATTAAAGCACTGGGCAGCAGCAGAAGCCTCAGCAGAGTTATCTGGGCAACCAGTGACTCCCCACAACTCCAGAGCAGCCTCCCTGGGAATGGTTCCTGTCTACCAATAGCCATCAAATGAAGCTCTTGGAGTGAAAGATGAAGAAAACACTCACCATTTTCTCTTCCAGCAGTACAAGATTGCGGCATAGCACATGATCAGGAAAAGTGCCCCAGCAGCCACAATGCCCAGTAACTTAATCAAACAACGTGGTCCCCAGCAAAAAACTCCTCTCATGCGTCTCCAAACATTGTCAGCACGTGTTGTGGTCTCGGGAGCAAACGGTGGCATTGCAGCTACGGGAGCAATGGGGAGCGTGAGCCCGTGCTGTGCTGCACTGCTGAGCTGGCAGCACGGTGCCTACGGCCAGGACGTTCTCTGTTCCCCCAGAGCTGGGGCCTGCAGGCCCCTTGCCTCCCCTTGGCACAGAAGTGCTCAGTACCCAAGTGCCCTGAGCCTGCTTGGGGTAATTAATGTTAGCTGAGCTGGTCTTCTCCAGGGAATACTTGTCTATGACATGGATAAGGACAAGGAAAATGCCCAATGTTTTGGAGCTGCAAGAGGGCCCTCCCTCCTCCCAGCAGCTGCCTCTCCAGATCCATCCCATGACTGGGAAATTGCAGGGCATCTCAGGGTGTGCATGGCCCCGGGTGCAGTTTGGGCACCCTGGCAGCTGATGCCAAATGCCTTCCTGCAGAGGCTGGGGAGAAGCTGCAGCCAGGCCAGGCTGGGAAACAGCCCTGCAGGGCGTGAAAGCAGCTGCGGGGCAGCCAGGCTGCCATGGATCCCTTCCCGCTGTGCCGGGCACGGCATGTCCGGATGTGCAGCAAAAGCCCCCGGCTGCTGAGCGCCAGGAGAAGGCTCAGGGACATGCACCCACCACGGTGTCTCTGCAGATCACTCAGGATTTGGTCCAGATGTTTGGATTCCTCCAGGAGCCTACTATGTCCTATAGGTTTGTTCTTCATTCTCATTTAACAGAAAGCAGTTCCATTTCCCGGGAGCGGGTCCCCAGAACCAGTGCTCAGCCTGTGGGCTCAGCAGGGACACACTACTCACCCGTGAGATGGGAGCTGCCCTTGCGTGGAGCATTCAGCAAAGGAACGGGCAAAGTCCTTTGTGTAGGCACACCTGTAACTCAACAGCCAGAGAAGCTTCTGTCATCTCTGCAGATCGGCAGCACGGAGCCGCAGGAGCGGTGAGGGGATCCCGCAGGGCGAGGGAACACGCGTGCACGGCTCAGTCCTGGCACCTGCAGCCATGCCCCCCTGGCCGAGCTTTGAGCTCTGAGCTGGCAGCTCTCTCACCCAGGGGGAAAGGCCTTCACCTACCCTCATCATCATCATCATCATCATCATCATCCTCATCCTCATTCTCGTCATCATCTTCTGGAGGCTCAATAATGGCTGTGGGTTCAGAATCCAGATCATCTTCATCCTCAGGTTCATCTGCAAAAGAAGGCAAGCCAGAAGAGCTCCCGTGGCACTGCTGAAGATTCTCCTTCAGGCCACAGTGGCAGTGAGTGCCCCTGGGTGATTGGTGCCCTCCAAGGCTCTCCCTCATCTCTGCCTTCCCCTCGGGAGCAGGGCCAGAGGGACCCCGTGCCTGCCTGCAGTGGCCCCACACTGTGATGGAAGGAGCCCCTT
>JAVTVJ010010747.1:0-16419 GCA_034509425.1 Eopsaltria australis
GCCGGTCCAATTGCAAATTTTCAGGTTTTTTTCAATTGCATTTTGATTTGATCTTATCTCCTTGCCAGAGGTTTTCTTCCACTTTGTCCTGCGATTTCAAGATTTCATTCCCTTTCCTGAAAGGAAGAATTTCCTTTCAGGAAAGGGAATGAAATCTTGCGATTTCAGTGAGGATATTTTTGGCAAGCTTCCGTCCATTCCCCTGCACTTCAGGTCATCCCGCTGGCTTTTCTTATTTCTGCGTCCTTTCAGATTTTTTTTATCCATTTTTGAAATCTCATTTCTTCGGGTTACTTTATGTCCATTTGTTTCTCCCGCTTCCCTTTGTTTTGGGATTTGTTTGGGAATAATTTTCACAAGTTCTGGTGCTTTAAACTGCACCTCATTTCGTCCGATGCATTTGTTGCAACCCGGGTCCAATTGCAAATTTTCAGGTTTTTTCAATTAGCATTTGATTTTGTGATTCTTATCTCCTGCCAGAGAGCGGCTTTCTTCCACTTTGTCCTCGATTTCAAGCATTTCATTCCTTTCCTGAAAGGAAGAATTTCCTTTCAGGAAAGGAATGAAATCTTGCGATTTCAGTGAGGTATGATTTTTGGCAAGCTTCCGTCCATTTCCGCCTGCACTTCAGGTTCATCCCGCTGGCTTTTTCTTATTTTCTGCGTCCTTTCAGATTTTTTTATCATTTTTGAAATCTCATTTCTTCGGGTTAACTTTATGTCCATTTGTTTCTCCTGCTTCCCTTAGTTTTGGGATTTGTTTGGGAATAATTTTCACAAGTTCTGGTGCTTTAAACTGCACCTCATTTCTTCCGAGTGCATTTGGTTGCAGCCGGTCCAATTGCAAATTTTCAGGTTTTTTTCAATTGCATTTTGATTTGATCTTACCTCCTTGCCAGAGGGTTTCTTCCACATTGTCCTGCGATTTCAAGATTTCATTCCCTTTCCTGAAAGGAAGAATTTCCTTTCAGGAAAGGGAATGAAATCTTGCGATTTCAGTGAGGATATTTTGGGCAAGCTTCCGTCCATTTCCCTGCACTTCAGGTCATCCCGCTGGCTTTTCTTATTTCTGCGTCCTTCCAGAATTTTTTTATCCATTTTTGAAATCTCATTTCTTCGGGTTACTTTATGTCCATTTGTTTCTCCTGCTTTTCTTAGTTTTGGGATTTGTTTGGGAATAATTTTCACAAGTTTCTGGTGTTTTTAAACTGCCCACCTGCATTTCTTCCGATGCATTTGGTTGCAAGCCGGTCCAATTGCAAATTTCAGGGATTTTTTCAATTGCATTTTGATTTGATCCTTATCTCCTTGCCAGAGGGTTTCTTCCACTTTGTCCTGCCCGATTTCAAGATTTCATTCCCTTTCCTGAAAGGAAGGAATTTCCTTTCAGGAAGGGAATGAAAATCTGCGATTTCAGTGAGGATATTTGTTGGCAAGGCTTCGTCCAGTCCCTGCACTTCAGGTCATCGTGCTGGCTTTCTTATTTCTGCGTCCTTCAGAGATTTTTTTTATCCATTTTTGAAATCTCATTTCTTTGGGTTACTTTATGTCCATTTGTTTCTCCCGCTTCCCTTTGTTTTGGGATTTGTTTGGGAATAATTTTCGCAAGTTCTGGTGCTTTAAACTGCACCTCATTTCATCCGAGTGCATTTGGTTGCAGCCAGTCCAATTGCAAATTTTCAGGTTTTTTCAATTGCATTTTGATTTGATCTTATCTCCTTGCCAGAGGGTTTCTTCCACTTTGTCCTGCGATTTCAAGATTTCATTCCCTTTCCTGAAAGGAAGAATTTCCTTTCAGGAAAGGGAATGAAATCTTGCGATTTCAGTGAGGAAATTTTTGGCAAGCTTCCGTCCATTTCCCTGCACTTCAGGTCATCCCGCTGGCTTTTCTTATTTCTGCGTCCTTTCAGAATTTTTTTATCCATTTTTGAAATCTCATTTCTTCGGGTTACTTTATGTCCATTTGTTTCTCCTGCTTCCATTTGTTTTGGGATTTGTTTGGCAATAATTTTCACAAGTTCTGGTGCTTTAAACTGCACCTCATTTCATCCGAGTGCATTTGGTTGCAGCCGGTCCGATTGCAAATTTTCTGGTTTTTTTCAATTGCATTTTGATTTGATCTTATCTCCTTGCCAGAGGGTTTCTTCCACTTTGTCCTGCGATTTCAAGATTTCATTCCCTTTCCTGAAAGGCAGAATTTCCTTTCAGGAAAGGGAATGAAATCTTGCGATTTCAGTGAGGATATTTTTGGCAAGCTTCCGTCCATTTCCCTGCACTTTAGGTCATCGTGCTGGCTTTTCTTATTTCTGCGTCCTTTCAGAATTATTTTATCCATTTTTGAAATCTCATTTCTTCGGGTTACTTTATGTCCATTTGTTTCTCCTAGCTTCCCTTTGTTTGGGATTTGTTTGGGAATAATCACAAGTCTGGTGCTTTAAAAACTGCACCTCATTTCTTACAAACGAGTGCATTTGGGTGCAGCCGGTCCATGTGCAAATTTTCTGGTTTTTTTCAATTGCATTTTGATTTGATCTTATCTCCTTGCCAGAGGCTTTCTTCCACTTTGTCCTGCGATTTCAAGATTTCATTCCCTTTCCTGAAAGGAAGAATTTCCTTTCAGGAAAGGGAATGAAATCTTGCGATTTCAGTGAGGATATTTTTGGCAAGCTTCCGTCCATTTCCTTGCACTTCAGGTCATCCCACTGGCTTTTCTTATTTCTGTGTCCTTTCAGAATTTTTTACTTATTTTTGAAATCTCATTTCTTCAGGTTATTTTATGTCCATTTGTTTCTCTTTGTTCCCTTTCTCTTGGGATTTGTTTGGAATAATTTCACAAGTTCTGGTGCTTAAAACTGCAACCTAATTTCATCCGAGTGCATTGTTTTGCAGCCGTCAATTGGCAAATTTTCAGGTTTTTTTCAATTGCATTTTGATTTGATCTTATCTCCTTGGCAGAGGGTTTCTTCCCCTTTGTCCTGCGATTTCAAGATTTCATTCCCTTTCCTGAAAGGAAGAATTTCCTTTCAGGAAAGGGAATGAAATCTTGCGATTTCAGTGAGGATATTTTTGGCAAGCTTCCCTCCAATTTCCTGCACTTCAGGTAATCCCGCTGGCTTTTCTTATTTCTGTGTCCTTTCAGATTTTTTTACTTATTTTTGAAATCTCATTTCTTCAGGTTATTTTATGTCCATTTGTTTCTCTTTGTTCCCTTTGTTTTGGGATTTGTTTGGGAATAATTTTCACAAGTTCTGTGCTTTAAACTTCACCTCATTTCATCCGAGTGCATTTGGTTGCAGCCGGTCCACTTGCAAATTTTCTGTTTTTTTTCAATTGCATTTTGATTTGATCTTATCTCCTTGCCAGATGCTTTCTTCCACTTTGTCCTGCGATTTCAAGATTTCATTCCCTTTCCTGAAAGGAAGAGTTTCCTTTCAGGAAAGGGAATGAAATCTTGCGATTTCAGTGAGGATATTTTTGGCAAGCTTCCGTCCATTTCCCTGCACTTCAGGTCATTCCGCTGGCTTTTCTTATTTCTGCGATATCCTTCAGAATTTTTTTATTCCATTTTTGAAATCTCATTTCTCTGGGTTACTTTTATGTTCCATTTGCTTTCTCCTGCTTTCCCTTTGTTTTGGGATTTGTTTGGGATTAATTTCCACAAGTTCTGGTACTTTAAACTGCACCTCATTTCATCCGAGTGCATTTGGTTGCAGCCGGTCCAATTGCAAATTTTCTGGTTTTTTTTCCAATTGCATTTTGATTTGATCTTATCTCCTTGCCAGAGAGTTTCTTCCACTTTGTCCTGCGATTTCAAGATTTCATTCCCTTTCCTGAAAGGAAGAATTTCCTTTCAGGAAAGGGAATGAAATCTTGCGATTTCAGTGAGGATATTTTTGGCAAGCTTCCGTCCATTTCCCTGCACTTCACGTCATCCCGCTGGCTTTTCTTATTTCTGCGTACTTTCAGAATTTTTTTATCCATTTTTGAAATCTCATTTCTTCGGGTTACTTCATGTCCATTTGTTTCTCCTGCTTCCCTTTCTTTTGGGATTTGTTTGGGTATAATTTTCACAAGTTCTGGTGTTTTAAACTGCACCTCATTTCTTCTGAATGCATTTGGTTGCAGCCGGTCCAATTGCAAATTTTCAGGTTTTTTTCAATTGCATTTTGATTTGATCTTATCTCCTTGCCAGAGGGTTTCTTCCACTTTGTCCTGCGATTTCAAGATTTCATTCCCTTTCCTGAAAGGAAGGATTTCCTTTCAGGAAAGGGAATGAAATCTTGCGATTTCACTGAGGATATTTTTGGCAAGCTTCCGTCCATTTCCCTGCACTTCAGGTCATCCCGCTGGCTTTTCTTATTTCTGCGTCCTTTCAGAATTTTTTTATCCATTTTTGAAATCTCATTTCTTCGGGTTACTTTATGTCCATTTGGTTCTCCTGCTTCCCTTTGTTTTGGGATTTGTTTGGGAATAATTTTCACAAGTTCTGGTGCTTTAAACTGCACCTCATTTCATCCGAGTGCATTTGGTTGCAGCCGCGTCCAATTGCAAATTTTCAGGTTTTATCAATTTGCATTTGATTGAATCTTATCTCCTTGCCAGAGGGGTTTTCTTTCCACTTTGATCCTGCCGATTTCAAGCATTTCATTCCCTTTCATGAAAGAAGAATTTCCTTCAGGAAAGGAAGAAATTCTTGCGATTTTCAGTGAAGGATATTGTTTGCAAGCTTCCGTCCATTTTCACTCTGCACTTCAGGTCATCCTGCTGGCTTTTTCTATTTCTGCGTCCTTTCAGAATTTTTTTATCATTTTTGAAATCTCATTTCTTCGGGTTACTTTATGTCCATTGTTTCTTCCTGCTTCCTTGTTTTTGGATTTGTTGGGAATAATTTTCACAAAGTTCTGCGTTTGCTTTAAACTGCACCTCATTTCTTCCAAGTGCATTTGGTTGCAGCCGGTCCAATTGCAAATTTTCAGGTTTTTTTCAATTGCATTTTGATTTGATCTTATCTCCTTGCCAGAGGGTTTCTTCCACTTTGTCCTGCGATTTCAAGATTTCAATCCCTTTCCTGAAAGGAAGAATTTCCTTTCAGGAAAGGGAATGAAATCTTGCGATTTCAGTGAGGATATTTTTGGCAAGCTTCCCTCCATTTCCCTGCATTTCAGGTCATCCCACTGGCTTTTCTTATTTCTGTGTCCTTTCAGATTTTTTTACTTAGTTTTGAAATCTCATTTCTTCCGGTTATTTTATGTCCATTTGTTTCTCTTTGTTCCCTTTGTTTTGGGATTTTTTGGGAATAAATTTTCACAATTCTGGTGCTTTAAAACTTTTTTTGCACTCATTTCATCGAGTGCATTGCTGTTGCAGCCGGTCCAATTGCAAATTTTCAGGTTTTATCGAATTGCATTTTGATTTGATCTTATCTCCTTGCCAGAGTTTCTTCCACTTTGTCCTTTTCGATTCAATGATTTCATTCCCTTGCCTGAAAGGAAGAATGTTCCTTTCAGGAAAGGAATGAAATCTTGCGATTTCAGTGAGGATATTTTTGGCAAGCTTCCCTCCATTTCCCTGCACTTCAGGTCATCCCACTGGCTTTTCTTATTTCTGCGTCTTTTCAGAATTTTTTACTTATTTTTGAAGTCTCATTTCTTCAGGTTATTTGATGTCCATTTGTTTCTCTTTGTTCCCTTTCTCTTGGGATTTGTTTTGGAATAATTTTCACAAGTTCTGGTGCTTTGAACTGCACCTCATTTCATCCGAGTGCATTTGGTTGCAGCCGGTCCACTTGCAAAGTTTCTGTTTTTTTTCAATTGCATTTTGATTTGATCTTATCTCCTTGCCAGAGGCTTTCTTCCACTTTGTCCTGCGATTTCAAGATTTCATTCCCTTTCCTGAAAGGAAGAATTTCCTTTCAGGAAAGGGAATGAAATCTTGCGATTTCAGTGAGGATATTTTTTGCAAGCTTCCGTCCATTTCCCTGCACTTCAGGTAATCCCGCTGGCTTTTTCTTATTTCTGCGTCCTTTCAGAATTTTTTTATCATTTTTGAAATCTCATTCTTCGCGGTACTTTATGTCCATTTGTTTTCCTGCTTCCCTTTGTTTTGGGAACTTGTTTGGGAATAATTTTCACAAAGTTCTGGTGCCTCTTAAACTGCACCTCATTTCATCCGAGTGGCATTTGGTTGCAGCGGTCCAATTTGCAAATTTTCAGGTTTTTTTCAATTGCATTTTGATGATCTTATTCTCCTTGCAGAGGGTTTCTTCCACTTTTGTCTGCGATTTCAAAGATTCATTCCCTTCCTGAAAGGAAGAATTCCTTTCAGGAAACTGGAATGAAATCTTGCGATTTCAGTGAGGAATTTTGTGGCAAGCTTCCGTCCATTTTCCCTGCCCACTTCAGTCATCGTTGCTGGCCTCTTATTCTGCGTCTTTCAGAATTTTTTATCCATTTTTGAAATCTCATTTCTCGGGTTACTTTAGTTCCATTTGTTTCTCTGTGTTCCCTTCTTTTGGGATTTGTTTGGGAATCATTTTCCCAAGTTCTGGTGCTTTAAACTGCACTTCATTTCATCAGAGTGCATTTGGTTGCAGCCGGTCCAATTGCAAAATCTTGTGGATTTTTTTCAATCGCATTTTGATTTGATCTTATCTCCTTGCCAGAGCTTTGTTGCACTTTCTCCTGCGATTTCAGGATTTCATTCCTTTCCTGAAAGGAAATTCTTCCTTTCAGGAAAGGGAATGAAATCTTGCGATTTCAATGAGGATACTTTTGGCAAGCTTTGGTCCATTTCCCTGCACTGCAGGTCATCCGCTGGCTTTTCTTATTTCTGCGTCCTTTCAGAAGTTTTTTATCCATTTGAAATCTCATTTCTTGCGTGGGTTACTTTATGCCATTGTTTCTCCTGCTTCCCTTTGTTTTTGGATTTGTTTGGAATAATTTTCACATCGAGTGCATTTGTGTTGCAGCCGCTCCATTGCAAATTTTCAGGTTTTTTTCAATTTGCATTTTGATTTGAATTCTTATTCCTTTGCAGGGACGTTTCTGATCCACTTTGTCCTGCGATTTTCAAGATTCATTCCCTTTTCCTGAAAGGAAGAATTTCCTTTCAGGAAAGGGAATGAAATCTTGCGATTTCAGTGAGGATATTTTTGGCAAGCTTCCGTCCATTTCCCTGCACTTCAGGTCATCGTGCTGGCTTTTCTTATTTCTGCGTCCTTTCAGAATTTTTTTATCCATTTTTGAAATCTCATTTCTTCGGGTTACTTTATGTCCATTTGTTTCTCCTGCTTTCCTTTGTTTTGGGATTTGTTTGGGAATAATTTTCACAAGTTCTGGTGCTTTAAACTGCACCTCATTTCTTCCGAGTGCATTTGGTTGCAGCCGGTCCAATTGCAAATTTTCAGGTTTTTTTCATTTGCATTTTGATTTGATCTTATCTCCTTGCCAGAGGGTTTCTTCCACTTTGTCCTGCGATTTCAAGATTTCATTCCCTTTCCTGAAAGGAAGAATTTCCTTTCAGGAAAGGGAATGAAATCTTGCGATTTCAGTGAGGATATTTTTGCAAGCTTTCGTCCATTTCCCTGCACTTCAGGTCATCGTGCTGGCTTTTCTTATTTCTGCGTCCTTTCAGAATTTTTTTATCCATTTTTGAAATCTCATTTCTTCGGGTTACTTTATGTCCATTTGTTTCTCCCGCTTCCCTTTGTTTTGGGATTTGTTTGGGAATAATTTTCACAAGTTCTGGTGCTTTAAACTGCACCTCATTTCTTCCGAGTGCATTTGGTTGCAGCCGGTCCGATTGCAAATTTTCTGGTTTTTTTCAATTGCATTTTGATTTGATCTTATCTCCTTGCCAGGGGGTTTCTTCCACTTTGTCCTGCGATTTCAAGATTTCATTCCCTTTCCTGAAAGGCAGAATTTCCTTTCAGGAAAGGGAATGAAATCTTGCGATTTCAGTGAGGATATTTTTGGCAAGCTTCCGTCCATTTCCCTGCACTTCAGGTCATCGTGCTGGCTTTTCTTATTTCTGCGTCCTTTCAGAATTATTTTATCCATTTTTGAAATCTCATTTCTCTTTTCGGGTTACTTTATGGTCTATTTGTTCTCCTGCTCCCTTTGTTTTGGGATTTGTTTTGGGAATAATTTTCACAAGTTCTGGTGCTTTAAACTGCACCTCATTTCATCCGAGTGCATTTGGTTGCAGCCGGTCCACTTGCAATTTTTCTGGTTTTTTTCAATTGCATTTTGATTTGATCTTATCTCCTTGCCAGAGGCTTTCTTCCACTTTGTCCTGCGATTTCAAGATTTCATTCCCTTTCCTGAAAGGAAGAATTTCCTTTCAGGATAGGGAATGAAATCTTGCGATTTCAGTGAGGATATTTTTGGCAAGCTTTCGTCCATTTCCCTGTACTTCAGGTCATCCCGCTGGCTTTTCTTATTTCTGCGTCCTTTCAGAATTTTTTTCGATTTTTTTGAAATCCTCATTTCTTCGGGTTTAATTTATGTCCATTTGTTTCATCCTGCTTCCTTGTTTTGTGGGATTATGCTTGGCAATACAAATTTTCACAAGTTCTGGTGCTTTAAACTGCACCTCATTTCATCCGAGTGCATTTGGTTGCAGCCGGTCCAATTGCAAATTTTCAGGTTTTTTTCAATTGCATTTTGATTTGATCTTACCTCCTTGCCAGAGGGTTTCTTCCACATTGTCCTGCGATTTCAAGATTTCATTCCCTTTCCTGAAAGGAAGAATTTCCTTTCAGGAAAGGGAATGAAATCTTGCGATTTCAGTGAGGATATTTTTGGCAAGCTTCCGTCCATTTCCCTGCACTTCAGGTCATCCCGCTGGCTTTTCTTATTTCTGCGTCCTTCCAGAATTTTTTTATCCATTTTTGAAATCTCATTTCTTCGGGTTACTTTATGTCCATTTGTTTCTCCTGCTTCCCTTTCTTTTGGGATTTGTTTGGGAATAATTTTCACAAGTTCTGGTGCTTTAAACTGCACCTCATTTCTTCCGAGTGCATTTGGTTGCAGCCGGTCCAATTGCAAATTTTCAGGTTTTTTCAATTGCATTTTGATTTGATCTTATCTCCTTGCCCGAGGGTTTCTTCCACTTTGTCCTGCGATTTCAAGATTTCATTCCCTTTCCTGAAAGGAAAGAATTTTCCTTCAGGAAGGGAATGAAATCTTTTGGCGATTTCAGTGAGGATATTTTTTGGCCAAGCTTCGCGTCCATTTCCGCTGCAACTTCGGTCAATCGTGCTGGCTTTTCTTATTTTCTTCTGCGTGCCTTTCTAGAATTATTTTATCCGTTTTTTTTGAAATCTGCATTTCTTCGGTTACTTTATGTGCCATTTGTTCTCCCCTGCTTCGCCTTTGGTTTTGGGATTTTTTTGGGCAATAATTTTCACAAGTTCTGGTGCTTGAACTGCACCTCATTTCTTCCGGAGTGCATTTGGTTGCAGCCGGTCCAATGCAATTTTCAGTTTTTTTTCAATTGCATTTTGATTTGATCTTATCTCCTTGGCAGAGGGTTTCTTCCACTTTGTCCTGCGATTTCAAGATTTCATTCCCTTTCCTGAAAGGAAGAATTTCCTTTCAGGAAAGGGAATGAAATCTTGCGATTTCAGTGAGGATATTTTTGGCAAGCTTTCGTCCATTTCCCTGCACTTCAGGTCATCATGCTGGCTTTTCTTATTTCTGCATCCTTTCAGAATTTTTTTATCCATTTTTGAAATCTCATTTCTTCGGGTTACTTTATGTCCATTTGTTTCTCCTGCTTCCCTTTGTTTTGGGATTTGTTTGGGAATAATTTTCACAAGTTCTGGTGCTTTAAACTGCACCTCATTTCTTCCGAGTGCATTTGGTTGCAGCCGGTCCGATTGCAAATTTTCTGGTTTTTTTCAATTGCATTTTGATTTGATCTTATCTCCTTGCCAGGGGGTTTCTTCCACTTTGTCCTGCGATTTCAAGATTTCATTCCCTTTCCTGAAAGGAAGAATTTCCTTTCAGGAAAGGGAATGAAATCTTGCGATTTCAGTGAGGATATTTTTGGCAAGCTTCCGTCCATTTCCCTGCACTTCACGTCATCCCGCTGGCTTTTCTTATTTCTGCGTCCCTTCAGAATTTTTTTTTTATCGCATTTTTGAAATCTCATATCTTCGGGTTAACTTTTATGTCCATTTGTTTCATCCTGTTCCCTTTGTTTTGGGATTTGTTTGGGAATAATTTCACAAGTTCTGGTGCTTTAAACTGCACCTCATTTCCTTCCGAGTTTCATTTGGTTGCAGCGCGGTCCGATTGCAAAATTTTCAGGTTTTTTTTTCAAATTGCAATTTTTGATTTGATCTTATTCTTCCTTGCTAGAGGGTTTCTTTCCCTTGTGTCCTTGCGATTTTTCTCAAGATTCATTCCCTTTCTGAAAGGAAGAAATTTTCCTTTCAGGAAAGGGAATGAATCTTGCGATTTCAGTGAGGAATATTTTATGGCAAGCTTCCCGTCATTTCCCTGACACTTCAGGTCATCGCGCCACTGGCTTTTCTATTTTTGGCGTCCTTTCAGAATTTTTTTATCCATTTTTGAAATCTCATTTCTTCGGGTTACTTTATGTCCATTTGTTTCTCCTGCTTCCCTTTGTTTTGGGAGTTGTTTGGGAATAATTTTCACAAGTTCTGGTGCTTGAAACTGCACCTCATTTCTTCCGAGTGCATTTGGTTGCAGCCGGTCCAATTGCAAATTTTCAGGTTTTTTTCAATTGCATTTTGATTTGATCTTATCTCCTTGCCAGAGGGTTTCTTCTACTTTGTCCTGCGATTTCAAGATTTCATTCCCTTTCCTGAAAGGAAGAATTTCCTTTCAGGAAAGGGAATGAAATCTTGCGATTTCAGTGAGGATATTTTTGGCAAGCTTCCGTCCATTTCCCTGCACTTCAGGTCATGCCTGCTGGCTTATTGCTTAGTTTCTGCGTGCCCTTTCCAGAAATTTTTTTATCATTTTTGAATCTCAATTTGCTTCGGGTTTACTTTATGTCCATTTGTTTCTCCTGCTTTCCTTTTTTTTTGGGATTTGTTTGGGAATAATTTTCACAAGTTCTGGTGCTTTAAACTGCACCTCATTTCATCCGAGTGCATTTGGTTGCAGCCGGTCCAATTGCAAATTTTCAGGTTTTTTTTCAATTGCATTTTGATTTGATCTTATCTCCTTGCCAGAGGGTTTCTTCCACTTTGTCCTGCGATTTCAAGATTTCATTCCCTTTCCTGAAAGGAAGAATTTCCTTTCAGGAAAGGGAATGAAATCTTGCGAATTCAGTGAGGATATTTTTGGCAAGCTTCCGTCCATTTCCCTGCACTTCAGGTCATCCCGCTGGCTTTTTTCCTATATTTCTGGCGTACTTTCAGAATTTTTTACTTATTTTTGAGGTCTCATTTCTTCCGGTTATTTTATGTCCATTTGTTTCTCTTTGGTCCCTTTCTTTTGGGATTGGTTTGGGAATAATTATCACAAGTTCTGGTGTTTTAAACTGCACCTCATTTCATCCGAGTGCATTTGGTTGCAGCCGGTCCACTTGCAAATTTTCTGGTTTTTTTCAATTGCATTTTGATTTGATCTTATCTCCTTGCCAGAGGCTTTCTTCCACTTTGTCCTGCGATTTCAAGATTTCATTCCCTTTCCTGAAAGGAAGAATTTCCTTTCAGGAAAGGGAATGAAATCTTGCGATTTCAGTGAGGATAATTTTTGCAAGCTTCCATCCATTTCCCTGCACTTCAGGTCATCCCGCTGGCTTTTCTTATTTCTGTGTCCTTTCAGATTTTTTTATTTATTTTTGAAATCTCATTTCTTCCGGTTATTTTATGTCCATTTCTTTCTCTTTGTTCCCTTTCTTTTGGGATTTGTTTGGAAATAATTTTCACAAGTTCTGGTGCTTTAAACTGCACCTCATTTCATCCGAGTGCATTTGGTTGCAGCCGGTCCACTTGCAAATTTTCTGGTTTTTTTCAATTGCATTTTGATTTGATCTTATCTCCTTGCCAGAGGCTTTCTTCCACTTTGTCCTGCGATTTCAAGATTTCATTCCCTTTCCTGAAAGGGAAATTCCTTCCCTTTCAGGAGGGAATGGAATCTCATGCATTTCCAGTAGAGGATATTTTGGCAAGCTTCCTGTCATTCCATTTCCTTGCACTCAGGTCATCCTAACTGGCTTTTCTTTATTTCTGTGTCCTCTTCTAGAATTTTTTACTCTATTTTGGAAATCTCTACTCTTCAAGTTTGATGTCCATTTGTTTCTCTTTGTTCCCTTTGTTTTGGGATTATTTAAATACTTCACAAGTTCTGAGGCTGAACCAGACCTACTTAACTGAGTGCATTTTACAGTACGGTCCACTTGCAAATTTTCTGGTTTTTTTCAATTGCATTTTGATTTGATCTTATCTCCTTGCCAGAGGCTTTCTTCCACTTTGTCCTGCGATTTCAAGATTTCATTCCCTTTCCTGAAAGGAAGAATTTCCTTTCAGGAAGGGGAATGAAATCTTGCGATTTCAGTGAGGATATTTTTGGCAAGCTTCCGTCCATTTCCCTGCACTTCAGGTCATCTCGCTGGCTTTTCTTATTTCTGTGTCCTTTCAGATTTTTTACTTATTTTTGAAATCTCATTTCTTCAGGTTATTTTATGTCCATTTGTTTCTCTTTGTTCCCTTTGTTTTGGGATTTGTTTGGGAATAATTTTCACAAGTTCTGTGCTTTAAACTTCACCTCATTTCATCCGAGTGCATTTTATTGTAAGCCGGGCCCCACTTGCAATTTTCTGTTTTTCAATTGCATTTTCTTTGATTTGATCTTATCACCTTGCCAGAGGCTTTCTTCCACTTTGTCCTGCGATTTCAAGATTTCATTCCCTTTCCTGAAAGGAAGAATTTCCTTTCAGGAAAGGGAATGAAATCTTGCGATTTCAGTGAGGATATTTTTGGCAAGCTTCCGTCCATTCCCCTGCACTTCAGGTCATCCCGCTGGCTTTTCCTATTTCTGCATCCTTTCAGAATTTTTTACTTATTTTTGAAATCTCATTTCTTCAGGTTATTTTATGTCCATTTGTTTCTCTTTGTTCCCTTTGTTTTGGGATTTGTTTGGGAATAATTTTCACAAGTTCTGTGCTTTAAACTTCACCTCATTTCATCCGAGTGCATTTGGTTGCAGCCGGTCCACTTGCAAATTTTCTGGTTTTTTTCAATTGCATTTTGATTTGATCTTATCTCCTTGCCAGAGGCTTTCTTCCACTTTGTCCTGCGTTTTCAAGATTTCATTCCCTTTCCTGAAAGGAAGAATTTCCTTTCAGGAAAGGGAATGAAATCTTGCGATTTCAGTGAGGATATTTTTGGCAAGCTTCCGTCCATTCCCCTGCACTTCAGGTCATCCCGCTGGCTTTTCCTATTTCTGCATCCTTTCAGAATTTTTTACTTATTTTTGAAATCTCATTTCTTCAGGTTATTTTATGTCCATTTGTTTCTCTTTGTTCCCTTTCTCTTGGGATTTGTTTGGAAATAATTTTCACAAGTTCTGGTGCTTTAAACTGCACCTCATTTCATCCGAGTGCATTTGGTTGCAGCCGGTCCACTTGCAAATTTTCTGTTTTTTTTCAATTGCATTTTGATTTGATCTTATCTCCTTGCCAGAGGCTACCTTCCACTTTGTCCTGCGATTTCAAGATTTCATTCCCTTTCCTGAAAGGAAGAGTTTCCTTTCAGGAAAGGGAATGAAATCTTGCGATTTCAGTGAGGATATTTTTGGCAAGCTTCCGTCCATTTCCCTGCACTTCAGGTCATCTCGCTGGCTTTTCTTATTTCTGTGTCCTTTCAGATTTTTTTACTTATTTTTGAAATCTCATTTCTTCAGGTTATTTTATGTCCATTTCTTTCTCTTTGTTCTCTTTGTTTTGGGATTGGTTTGGGAATAATTTTCACAAGTTCTGGTGCTTTGAACTGCACCTCATTTCATCCGAGTGCATTTGGTTGCAGCCGGTCCACTTGCAAATTTTCTGGTTTTTTTCAATGGCATTTTGATTTGATCTTATCTCCTTGCCAGAGGCTTTCTTCCACTTTGTCCTGCGATTTCAAGATTTCATTCCCTTTCCTGAAAGGAAGAATTTCCTTTCAGGAAAGGGAATGAAATCTTGCGATTTCAGTGAGGATATTTTTGGCAAGCTTCCCTCCATTTCCCTGCACTTCAGGTCATCCCGCTGGCTTTTCTTATTTCTGTGTCCTTTCTGAATTTTTAACTTATTTTTGAAATCTCATTTCTTCAGGTTATTTGATGTCCATTTGTTTCTCTTTGTTCCCTTTCTCTTCGGATTTGTTTTGGAATAATTTTCACAAGTTCTGGTGCTTTGAACTGCACCTCATTTCATCCGAGTGCATTTGGTTGCAGCCGGTCCATGTGCAAATTTTCTGGTTTTTTTCAATTGCATTTTGATTTGATCTTATCTCCTTGCCAGAGGCTTTCTTCTACTTTGTCCTGCGATTTCAAGATTTCATTCCCTTTCCTGAAAGGAAGAATTTCCTTTCAGGAAAGGGAATGAAATCTTGCGATTTCAGTGAGGATATTTTTGGCAAGCTTCCCTCCATTTCCCTGCACTTCAGGTAATCCCGCTGGCTTTTCTTATTTCTGTGTCCTTTCAGATTTTTTTACTTATTTTTGAAATCTCATTTCTTCCGGTTATTTTATGTCCATTTGTTTCTCTTTGTTCCCTTTCTTTTGGGATTTGTTTTGGAATAATTTTCACAAGTTCTGGTGCTTTAAACTGCACCTCATTTCTTCCGAGTGCATTTGGTTGCAGCCGGTCCAATTGCAAATTTTCAGGTTTTTTTCAATTGCATTTTGATTTGATCTTATCTCCTTGCCAGAGGGTTTCTTCCACTTTGTCCTGCGATTTCAAGATTTCATTCCCTTTCTAGAAAGGAAGAATTTCCTTTCAGGAAAGGGAATGAAACCTTGCGATTTCAGTGAGGATATTTTTGGCAAGCTTCCGTCCATTTCCCTGCACTTCAGGTCATCCCGCTGGCTTTTCTTATTTCTGCGTCCTTTCAGAATTTTTTTATCCATTTTTGAAATCTCATTTCTTTGGGTTACTTTATGTCCATTTGTTTCTCCTGCTTCCCTTTGTTTTGGGATTTGTTTGGGAATAATTTTCACAAGTTCTGGTGCTTTAAACTGCACCTCATTTCTTCCAAGTGCATTTGGTTGCAGCCGGTCCAATTGCAAATTTTCTGTTTTTTTTCAATTGCATTTTGATTTGATCTTATCTCCTTGCCAGAGGGTTTCTTCCCCTTTGTCCTGCGATTTCAAGATTTCATTCCCTTTCCTGAAAGGAAATTCTTCCTTTCAGGAAAGGGAATGAAATCTTGCGATTTCAGTGAGGATATTTTTAGCAACTTCCAGTCCATTTCCTGCACTTCGGGTCATCGGCTAGCTTTTCTTATTTCTGTGTCCTTTCAGATTTTTTTGCCATTTTTGAAATCTCATTTTTCTTAGGTTATTTATATCCATTTTGTTTCTCTTTGTTCCCTATAGGATTTTGTTTGGAATAATAATTTTCACAAGTTCTGATTACTTTAAACTACCTCATTTTCATCAGTGCATTTAGTTGCAACCGGTCCCTTACCAAATTACAGTTTTCAATTGCATTTTAGTTTGATCTTATCTCCTTGCCAAGAACTCTTCCACTTTGTCCTGCGATTTCAAGATTTCATTCCCTTTCCTGAAAGGAAGAATTTCCTGTCAGGAAAGGGAATGAAATCTTGCGATTTCAGTGAGGATATTTTTGGCAAGCTTCCGTCCATTTCCCTGCACTTCAGGTCATCCCGCTGCCTTTTCTTATTTCTGTGTCCTTTCAGATTTTTTTACTTATTTTTGAAATCTCATTTCTTCCGGTTATTTGATGTCCATTTGTTTCTCTTTGTTCCCTTTGTTTTGGGATTGGTTTGGGAATAATTTTCACAAGTTCTGGTGCTTTAAACTGCACCTCATTTCATCCGAGTGCATTTGGTTGCAGCCGGTCCACTTGCAAATTTTCTGGTTTTTTTCTATTGCATTTTGATTTGATCTTATCTCCTTGCCAGAGGCTTTCTTCCACTTTGTCCTGCGATTTCAAGATTTCATTCCCTTTCCTGAAAGGAAGAATTTCCTTTCAGGAAGGGGAATGAAATCTTGCGATTTCAGTGAGGATATTTTTGGCAAGCTTCCGTCCATTTCCCTGCACTTCAGGTCATCTCGCTGGCTTTTCTTATTTCTGTGTCCTTTCAGATTTTTTACTTATTTTTGAAATCTCATTTCTTCCGGTTATTTTATGTCCATTTGTTTCTCTTTGTTCCCTTTGTTTTGGGATTTGTTTGGGAATAATTTTCACAAGTTCTGGTGCTTTAAACTGCACCTCA
>JAVTVJ010010748.1:0-96484 GCA_034509425.1 Eopsaltria australis
ACCCTAAAGTTAAAAAACGGGAATGCTAATAAGAAGGCTTGGAAACGTTTTGTAAAATGGATCTTTGCCTATGTCCCTCTTGCTTCTGCTTCTTCTGTTAAAACTCTGAGTTTTTGGGAGTTAGTAGAAAAACGTTTAGAGGCAGTGGAGAGAGGGGGTGATGTTTCTGTCCGAAAATTTTTCACGTTGTTGATTGTAATTTGTTATACTTTGCGTAATTGTCCTGAAAGTTCGAAATCCCCGACTCACCCACCCCACGTTCCTAATTCCCCTTTTCCCAATCCCTCTTCCCCGCTACAGGGAAGCGCGCCCCTCAGTTCTCCCCGCTATGAGACTGATTCCCTCATAGCAAGCTTCACCCCAAACCCTTTCTCCGAGCCCACAGCCAAACTCGCGCCGGCTGCGCTCCCCCATTGTTCCGAGTTTAAAGATGGCGGCGGCCTCGTGGCGCCGTGCCTACACCCGTGCGCCCACTGCGCAGTCTCACGCCGAAAGCCCACGAATCCTCCCAACCCCTCCCACGGCTCCTTCCCCTTCGCGTTGATTAGCCCCACGTCGGGCTCCCCCCCCGCGGCCGATGATGTCTTCGCGTCAGGTCCCTCCCCTCGCGCCGGAGGTCCCTGCCCCAGCCCGAGGGAGATCCCCGCCCCACCATGAGCCTGGACTGCTCATATCAACTGCAGTCCCACCCCTGACCACCGCCCACTTCCAGATCCCCACGCTCCCTCGTTCACACCCCGGGATTGGGGGCCGAAAAGTGGAAAGGCTGAAGCCTGCGATACAGCCGGTCAGCCAAGCCTTACAGTGGCATCAGGTGTGCACAGCCCTCAGGGTAACAACCCACGATGGGAATCACAGTCACCTGCAGCCTTGCGACAGCCTAGCAAAGTGGAGAGAGAGCTTGGGAGAGATTCTCCTCACTTTAAAGGTGTGCTGGTCCCATCTGACATAAAAACAATCCTGACAGGCATTTTAGTTAAGGTTCAGTATTGGGTGTGGGAAAAGATATGGAAGCAGCAGCTTCAAAGCCTGCTGAACAGTTCTAATCACCCTCCACCTAAGTCTTCCACAGCCTCCTGGACACCACATGCTCCAAAAGCTGAATCCACTGTGTCCTGCTCTCCATCACCACCCATGCCACTGGAGACCCCATCAGAGGCGATCCCAGATGACCAGTCACTTGAACCACGATGGCTGAAGTTAGTAGGCATCACAACTCTCCACCCAACACATCCACCAGAGCAGATCCAGTTGCATCCACCAACAGATGCTGCTCCACAGAGATCAGCGTGGAAGAGAAGGAAAAAGAAAACTCCAAGCTTTGACAGTCATCAAGAAAAATCACTGAGACCCTTCTTCTTGATATCTTCCCCTTAGACTCTCCTGAAACCTACCCCATGTACCTCCCATACCCCAATCAGTCCCAGTCCTGTAGAGAGACAATGATTTAACAATGTTTGTTTGTTTGTTTGCAGATTTTCAAGACTTTGCTTTGGATTTTAGTTATTATCTTCATTGTACTAACAAATCACTTTCTTTAAGTAAAAAGATAGGGGGAGATGTTGCGGTGGTTCGGAACCAGAGGACTTCCGGACAGGTTCCACGGACAGAGGGTTTCCCCCCGGAGCTCCCAGGGGCAGCAGTTGGACCACCAACCCACGGACCCAAGCTCCTGCTATTGGTTACTGGACTTGTCTGTTATGTTTCCCCGCTCTGGGAAATTCCCTGTCACTCCATAGTTCATTCGTTGTTCTCTCTGTTCCCCTCCCCTCCCTAAACCCCATTTGATCATGTACCCCAGCCCCTTCCCTGTATTGTCCCCTGCCCTCATCCTATTGGGTGTTGTTCCTCCCTTAAATACCGATGTAATAAGCTGCTCTTGGCTCTTGGTCCATGTGCTCCCTTTGGAGGCAATAAACCTACCGAAATCACATACCACGAGACCTCCTTCTCTGGTAGTTCTTTGCTGTTTCACCACGCTCCGGGGACCATCTCCCCGGACCGAATGCGGACCAGCTGTGCTCATAGTCAGCACTCCGAGGAAGTCTTCCAGATCGCGAACGACTTCCTAGGGTAGCGCTAGGACTCCGCTGCCGGTACCAGGGTGGGACTGAAGCAGGGAACGCAACAACATACCACTAAAAAATTGCAGGGGAATTTTTCATCCCCTGCGGGACAATTTCCCAGAGATAGCGCTTCAGGGGGGCCTGTCTGTTCAGGGATGGGACTGAAAATGCAAACAACGGGGCGTCTCAGGGGTGGACCGGGATGCCAAAAAATACGTCCTTTATATCAATGGCCACCAGCTTCCAATCACAGGGTAGCATGGAGGGTGAGGGCAGGCCAGGTTGCAGGGTATCCGTATCTTCAATGGCCTCATGTATTGGGTCTGACTGAGGTAAAGCTCACAGCCTTTACAGTGCTGTGCTTTGCATTGGTAGCTGGTGTTGATAACAGACCAGTGTTTTGGCTACTGCCAAGCAGTGCTGTCCCTCTGACATTCCTTCTTCCACCAAAGGGGATGTCAGAGCAGTCAGCCCGCAAGAGCAAACAAATTTAGGGAAGGCGCTGGCTGACTGGAATGAGGCTTGAGCAAAGTGGAGGTGCCCAGGTAAAAGGCTGACCTTGTAAAGGAGGGACCTCATCAGCAACTGACAGGACTCACCCGGATCATTTCTGTGGAGACACATGGAACAACGTATGGATCTGTAACAAAAGGAAATGTTCTGTGTCAGGCTGCTTTTCCCTCACCACTACCTGCCAGTCAGGAGAAAAGCTGGAATTTTGCTGCTCAAACTACCACCAACTAGTGCTACCACACCTCCCTGCTGCCCCCTCAGTCTTCCTGAACAAGCCTTAGAGGAAGGAAACAGAAAAAGCATCCAAGAGGGAGTGTGCCCCAGCTGTGCGGGTTTCAGCTGTTCCAGATGTGGATGGGAATAGGGCTGTAGGTCTCCAAGTACCACTGCTCAGGAAGGTCCTCTCCTTGCTCCAAGGCTACTGAGTGCAGAGGAGGTAAAAGCTCAGGGTGGGGTCATGTTGACACATTTGGTCTGTGCCATGCGCTCAACCAGGAACTGAATGACAAAGTTTCACTCCCTGGGTCCTTTGTCTATGGCTGTGATTGCTGCAAACCACAGCTGGCTGACTGAACTCCAGACTGGGAAGGCACACCCATGCTCAATTTCGGTTTAAAAGGATTACTCTGGTTTTTCCACAGTTAATTTCCATTGGACGTCTCTACTGCAGCCAGAGAAATCAATGCCTCCCTGTGAATTCTCAGCTATAGAGGAAACCACCCTGCAAACAGAGCATTGCCCCACTCCTGCCAGCCCCAGCCCCAGCCCACAACTGGCACAGCCCTTCCCTGCTGCTGGGACCGACCCAAGATATTTGCTGGAAGCCAGGCCAGGGCAGCAAAAAAGGGAAAGCGTTGGCCTCTGCCTGGGAAGTGCCAGCACAGCCCCTCTGGTGACTAACCTGGCACTGCCACACTGAGCAGGCTGAGGGCTTGTTAGGTGGGAATTATTTCCAGTAGAGTCATTGATGCCAGGATCTGGCCTCGCTGCTGGGACCTTGCACTGCTGCTACCTCACCGACCGTAGCAGGATGGCTGCAGCAAAGCTGGGTGCACTGACTGAGTGTGGGGAACAGCAAAATGGAGCACACCAAAGCCTCCTGCTCTGCTGTGCCCTCTCTCCCCAGCAGCCAGGTTGCAGAGGAGGCACAGCTTCAGAAACTCTGAAAAAGTTTCAATTAAGATTTACAAGAAAAAATAAACCATATCATTTTAAGGGAAAAAAAAAGGCATTTTGGACTGAACACAGTATTTCCTACTTCAAGATTTTTCTTTTTCTTTTTGTATGACCAAAAGCAAAGGGAAGTGGAGGACACAAATAAATAAAATGCACCAGAGACCTACAGAAGCCCCCAGTGGGGTTATCAGAGATAACCCAGCCCAGAGGTGGGAGATCCCCAGTTAACCCTGTGCCCCTCACCTACCCAAAGAGCTCACAGAGCACACACCAGCGTGTCCCCTCCCTAGGACCAGCCAATCTCTCCTTCATAGATGGTGCCACAAATATTTAGGCCCAAGGTAAGAAGACACACCAGGACCACACACTTCTAGAGCACTGGTAGGAGGGATCAGGCAGTCCAGGTCCTGTTCCTGTGAACTTCTTCCACTTTCGGGAGCAATTTGCCAGGAGCAGTCAATCAGAATTCCTGTACTGCTGAACTGTAGTTATTATTTTTCTCTGGTGTCCCCGGCCTCCTGCCGGTGGTTGCCTTTTGCTATCCGCTTGTCCTCGAATACCCTAACCCTGAGGTGGGTAGACGAGGGAACCACAGGGGTTCAGCAGAAGCTAGAGGCGTCGGAGGGTCGAGGGTTATTTCTTTGGATCACCAGAGTGTCAGCGAAGAAACAGGAGCGACTCTTAGCTCGGCAACAGAGAGGGTTTTATTCTGCTCTGGATCCTGGGGCTAAGAGCCCCGAACTGGCGTCGTGCATGAACTTAAATACAACATAGTTAAACCAATCAGAGGTCGGGAGTGGGGAGGAGTTAGGGAGGGACTGGGGTACAACAACCATAGGGAAGAGAGGAAGGGAGGAGACAGGGGTGAACAACGAATCAACAGCTGTGGAATACAGAACTTTCCAGAACTGGGTATGAACTTAGAATAAGAGTGACAAACAATAAACCCAATAACAATAAGGTAGGAGTAACTTGGGGAGTGGCCCTGTTAGGGGCTAAACCATTGTAGTTTCAGTATCAGGGGGAAACTTTCCTCCTGGTGGACTGACCCACCAGGTGGAGGAACGATCTAGAGGTCTTAGGGGTTTCATCTCTAAGGAGACAACCCCAACACTGAACAGCAAATTTCCAGAGGTAACAGCTTCCTTCTCATGCCTCATCCCAGGAAACATTCAAGGCCAGGTTGCATAGGGCTCACAGCAATCTGATCCAGTTGAAGATATCTCTGCTTATTGCAGTGGGATTGGACTAGATGGCCTTTAAAAGGTCCCTTCCAACCCAAATAATTCTGTGATTCTCATTAAATCCTTTTGGTTAACAAAGTTCTAATAACCCCACCCTTTCTTGTAAATCCTAAGGGTGGACTTGTGTGCTTTCCTAATCACCACCATATTAATCACTTTTCCAGGAATTTTGCAAGAGGAGACTTTGCAACACAAAGTAGATGTAGTTAACATAAGCTGGAGCCAAGAGCATTTTGTCATCAAGGTTAGTAGCCTTAACTTAATGGAATTAAACTACTAAACTATTAAAAGCATTTAGGGTGTGGATGTAATTTGAAACATATTTAGGAAATCAAACCCGACAGGCTACCACATAACAAGGTAAGAGCATTGTTTTGGAATCTTGTAGGGCCCCTGATTCCGATAAGAAGGCGTCCAAGTAAAACAAGAATTCTGAGAGTAAAATCAATGTATACCCATCAAAAGTTAAGAACTATTGGCTACAGTTTCATGTGCAAGTACTCCTATTCCAGCTGTGAAAAGAATCATTAAAAAAAATTTAAAAGCCTAATGGGGTAAACACACTTTTAACCAAATACTCTTATCCCTTTTCATCATACACTGCCTTTTACAGGTGAAATTCCTCCATGACAGGACTATTGGATGGTGTTCAGCAACTGAGGTTCTGTGGGGAAACAGAAAAAGTTGTTGGGGCCAGAGAAGCTGCTGTTGGAGCATGCTGGTTTTTCCTGCAAAAGAAGCATTCACAAATGACAAGAGGAAGGAATTAAGCCAGAAAAAGACACTTGGCCCAGTCACTCTATTCAGTTTGCAATATTACTGCTGAGGAAATAAAAGCAGTTTAACTACAAATTCCTTTGTGCATACCAGCAACTGGGCTTTTAAAGGCATGATTTTAGTGCCTTGGATAGTTCTGTGAGAGTCCCTTTGTAGTCACCTTATATTGGGAAACCTGTGCAGACAATTTTCTTGGGCTCAAGCTGTGGAAAAGGGGTAGCCAAACAGTTACTGGGGAGGACATCACTCCCAGCACAAGTGCTGTAATGTCTTCAGAGACAGAAGATAAATAAATCCCATTTCAGATGACAGGAATGCTGAAAAAAAAACAAAACAAAAAATGACAGGTAACAATGGAAGGCTAAGTAGGGAGCTGCCTTAGCACCCCACAACTGTGAGAGGAGAGCTTGAGGCTGGGCCCTTCACCAGCAGTCCTGAGGGAATGTATTTATGGTGCTTAAAGGATAATACTCATGGGGGTCACCCAGACAGAAGACCTGGGAAGAAGTGAAGTGCTAAAATGAAAACCTCACATTCCGTTAAGAAATCTGTCTCTGCAGTTGTTCCCTCTGGGCCTCAGACGGAACTGCATTTCTGTATTTTTGCCAAGTAGCTTTACCTGTATCATATATCTTTGGGTTTAGCCAGACAAAGGGGAAGTAGTAAATTGGAACAATATAGAACAAGATAATAAAATGCAGAAGTTTTATACTGCTGTCCCATCAGCCTGATAAAATATATGAGATCTTGGCTCTAGCAGTGATCAAGAAACACATTAAGCAGCATTAATTCCCCTCAAGTGCTTTCTTGAAAAACAATTTGTCTTATCTTAGCCCCAAAGTTACCTCTGTTCCTTGCAAATTTCTGCCTTAATCCCAGCAGAAGGATGGCTATGATTTCAGTTGTAAAAAATTATTTGCAGAGATAACAAACCTATTGCAACTGAAATGACTGATGGAACCACTAATCTCAAAAGGAGGAAATTCACAGAACTTAAATTACCCATTTTATTCATTTTTATGCATCTCTTCAGCAGTTCAGCCCACATTAGCAGAGACAGTGGGGTCACAACAGGTTCAAGGCACACCCACACCATCATCTGAACACGGTTTTTTGTGCTGTAAAATCTATTTCCTATCTGGATTACAGCAGGAAACATGATCTGCATAACCAGTGCTTCTAAAACTGGTTTTATGTGCAGCCCAATAACAGATTTATCTATCTTTGAAACACTTAATCAAAAAGTTATTTCCACTAAGGGCGAGCCTCTGCCTCTTCTGGTTGAAACATCTGGGCTATGACATTCTGCAAGAAAGTCTGTTGAAATCACAGCCAAAATTTCAGCCAGATAGGCACAAGCAGACATTGAGTGAGAGTCATGGATGTGACTTGTGTCAGGGGAGTGTCACTGTCAGTGTGCCAGAGCTAACTTGATAGAAGCTGATGTACTGCCCTGCCAACATGAACCAACTGAGAAACTGCTGCTGGCTCTGACCCCCAGCACTCTTTACCTCCTCATGGCCCAGCACAAGGACTATGGAACCCAAAAAGAGCAAGATGAAGCCTTTTACAATTCAGTGTGCACATCCAGTCTGTCCTGAAAACCTCTCCACAAAAGAAGAGCAAGCCCTTCTCAGGCAGGGGCAACCCACCAGCTCTGTTGGTTCACCTCAGTTGTTCCCAATGCTGGTCTCCATTTATTGCAAGGAACTGGCTGGCAGGTCAGGGCTGCCAGTGTTGATTGTGCCATCCTGTTTAAATCACATTCCTACACAGCCTAGACAAGGAAATCTATTGTTTTAATACAAAAATATCTAAAATTCCAGTTTTCACTCTCTCAAGGCCTGAGTGAAACCAAGCATGCAGTAAAAAGGCAGTGTTTGCATGGGGCACTGTACACACTTAAAAGCCAACTGCATCGTCAATATTTAAAATTGATATACATATTTAATTTGCCTTTTTTACTGTACTTGAGAAACAGTAATGGGACACCCCCCAGGGCTAATTTAATATCATTTTGTGAACAAAGCATCTGCTTCGCATCTCCAAGCAAATGAGTTTGAAGTCTTATACAGAGTGGACTGCATTAACCTTTGTAATTATTTTTCTCCTGAGAAAGCACTTCCAGATTTCTCCTGACAAAACATATTTCACTCCTGAAGTGTATTTACTGCCAATAATTAAAACAAAAATACAGTTAATGCACACACACTCTTGTAAAACAGGCAGTCCAACAGCAGAACCATGAATGCTAAAGAGCCTTACAGCTCCATAAAGCATTGGAGCAGCCTGTAAACAGAGCTGATAACAAATTCCATCCAGCACAAAATGCGTGCTAGCTACAGATTAAATAACCAAACCCCTGGAAGTTAAGGTCTGACACCAGGAGTGTGTTTAGTCCTCTCATTTAAAAAGCCCTATGTTTGTGTTAAATGCAGAGGCTTGACATGCAATGCTTGAGGCAGAACATGTCTATGCATTCCAGCACAGCAAAGAATCAGTGTTTATCATCAAAACAACCCCAGGAACATCCACAGGGTCTTTAAATGACAGACAGCAGAACGTGTGTACTCCCTTTCTCCCCTACCCCATATTGTGAACAGCTCTGTGTGATGTTACTCCACAGGGCAGTGAGACACTGGATGGTGCCTTCCTATGATAAATAGGCACATTTATTGGGAACTCAGCACATTCATAAAAATGAAATGAACCGAAGCAAAAGAGCAGTGAGTCACCAGTGCTGGCGCCTTTGAAGGGAAATGGACATCAGAGATGGCACACTGGAAAGGATCACATTTCTTCTGCCTCTGTCAATGCCATTCACATGCCACTTGCATTTTTAGCTCAAATCGACCAAGGAAAAAATTCTTTCATAATGGCTGCATTGAGCTGATAAACAATGGAAAATTGATTATTTTATTCTATTTAAAAGAAACAGAATTATTTTGGACTAGGCACAATAGCACTAAGTTCTGTTTTAACTTTGTATAATTACAACTAGTCATTCATATGCTGCACTGACATCAAAGAACAATTTATTTTGAGTAATAGCCCATTATTCACCCTAACATATGCAATTAGAAATGAAATCTAATATGTGCCCATGCTATTGAGAGAGAAGGGGAATGCAGACTTTTGAATTCATACTGTGTAGGAACTGCTTAATAATATGACAGCTAAAGATTAATCACCCATCACAGTGCAAAAGATCAGGTAATATTAAACAATCAAACAAAAATCGAGCTGCTGAGCACAAAGGAAATCCATTATAAACACAGTGGAAATTATATATGCCAAAGCTAAATTAATTCCTGGTATAACTCAACTATTATGGGAAGAAAAAAATCAAGAAAAAAATATAAAAAGGGGACTTGGGCCTCTGTGCAGCATGTGGTAATCCCAAAGACAGGCTGAAGCTCTGTCTTGGTTAGAGATGGTCATCCAGCCTCTCAGGACTGCAGCCCTGAAGTGGGAGCCTCCCACCAGGGTGGGAAGGAGCAGGGTGGGAGGGAGCAGGGTGGTCACATCCCAGCACCGCTGAGCAGCTGCCCGGCTGCAGGAGCCTCCAGCGAATCCTGAGGGGTCTCAGCTGGACCAGTGGCAATTGTTTGGGCTACAGTCATCCCCTGGGTAGGCTCTCCAGGGGTCCTGGGCCTGTCCTGCTGCTGCTTTTCACATGCCATGGTTAACACAGTGTTGAAAGTTGGATCTAGTTCTTTTCCACAGGAATTTTTCTCCCATGGGTTGCTAAGACACAAATGACTGGGTACTTAAGAGAAACAAAGCACAAGGCTAGAGCCTTTCTCCTTGGCAGAGTGGGGTAGAATTGCCCCTCATGGAAGCAGAGCCTGGCAACGCGAGATTTAGAAAGACTGAAAAGCAAGGGCAGGGGGGAGGTCACGCTCTCTTGCTTGGGACCCTCGGAGCTGGACGGTCGGAGCTGCTGTCTGCTGAACCCACGGCCCTCTGAGAACCCAGCACGGAGCTGCCGGTCTGTCTGCTGTGAGTCTCTGCCCTCTGCCCCATCGGGAGCCGACCTGCCTGCCACCAGCCCGCTCTGAGTTTTTCTCCGCTACATTGTAGCGGGGTTTTTCCCTGCACGTGGAGACCCCTTACTGTCCCAGTTCCCTGTGTCGGGGGATCCTGCTGTGGCACCGACACCAGCTGCCCCTCCCAAGGGTCTGTGGAAGAAAGGCTCTCCTCCATCCCTCCGTGCTTCGGGCAGCTGCCATTTGCCGTGAACTACCTGAGCTCACGCCGGAGCGCCCCCTGCAGGCACCGGGGAATCATCACACCCAGAGCGCCCCTGCAGCCACTGGGGAATCACCGCACCCAGAGCGCCCCTGCAGGCTGTGACTGGAACTGCACCAAAGGGAAAAGGTGCCTGAAGCCGAGCAGGCTGCCACTGGGTTTCTGGTTCTGTTTGTTGGTTAACGTTATAGTTGTTGTTATTTGTTATCTTTGTTTTAGATATTAGCAAAGAACTGTCCTTCCTATTCCCATATCTTTGCCTGAGAGCCTCTTGATTTCAAATTTATAATAATTCGGAGGGAGAGGGGTTACAGTTTCCCATTCCAAGAGAGGCTCCTGCCTTCCTTAACAGACACCTGTCCTTCAAACCAAGACAGATTTTGGCGCCCAATGTGTTGCACGAGGGCATCGAGGGGAAGAAGGATAACAGTTCTTGAGTAACGCAGTTTTTGTGTGCTGGATATAGGAACCTCATTAGGTTGCACCATGTGGTCTTGCTTATTCCGGTTCGTATGGCAAGTGGTCACAGCTGTTTCTCTCCCATTTGCAGCCCCGTATCTAAACATGGGCCCTATAACTAAGGCTACGGTGGCTGTTGTACAGTTTGTGTCATGGGTCGATAAGGTGAGGAATTCATGGATTTTCAACTTCCTCTGGAAGGCAGGCATGTGGATTCAGAGCTACCACACATTAATGACATGTTTTCAGAGTTACTTTAATAATGGTACCTACTGCGAGGAAGTGACACCAAAAGAAATGTTCTCACAACCCTTCACCCAGCTCTTTGGGCCTATCCCGCCAATCTTTGAGGGGTTCAAATCTTCTCTAGATGCTAATGATACCATACAGTGGCTGGTGTTGCTGATAGGCCTGCTCTATTTAGCATTCAGGGATAAGGGGGGTCTGACTTGGATAGCCACTCTGACATCTACCCCAGACAATAGAGATGAGGCCCCAGAACCTGACATGGCCCCAAAGACTAAGGATGCTGCCACAGAACCTGACCTGGCCCCAGGAACTAGGGATGCTGCCACAGAACCTGACACGGCCCCAGAGACTAGGGATGCAGCCACAGAACCTGACATAGCCCCAGAAACTAGGGACACCATCCCAGAACCTGACATTGCCCCAGACACTAGAGATGCTGCTACAGAGTCTGACCCGGTCCCACAACCCACCTCAGAAACAACCCACCCGGATTGGGTGGGAGTCCTGGTGAAAGAGATACGCGAGATGGGCCAAGTGCTGAAAGAATATACTTGCCCAGCTGGTGGGAAACCCTTCCCCTACCCCAAAGAGGGAGAGTCTAATGGGGCAGCAGAGGAACCCAGGGACGTTATAACCGCTCAGGCTCCAGTCAGATCAGAGGGGCAGCCACAGCCAGTAGCAGTTGCCCCTGTGGAAAAGAGGAAGACTAAGGTCAAACCAGAGCAGCCAGTGAGTAATGATGGGGAAGCAGGAGCCTCTCAACCAGTAGGGAGGCCAAGGATTGAAATCACTACCGAGTCCCTGGGGTATGACAGTCTCCGTAATCTACGAAAAGACATGGTGCGACGGGGTCGTGAGCCTTTTACAACCTGGTTACTTCGAGTCTGGGACCTTATGGGTATGGGCATGCAGCGGGATAGTATTGAGGCAAAGCAGCTGGGACCCTTGTCCCAGGACTCAGGGGTTGATCAGGTATTCGGAAGAGATGACGGGCCCCTGAGCCTTTTACAACCTGGTTACTTCGAGTCTGGGACCTTATGGGTATGGGCGTGCAGCTGGATAATCTTGAGGCAAAGCAGCTGGGACCCTTGTCCCAGGACTCAGGGGTTGATCAGGTATTCGGAAGAGATGATGGGCCCCTGTCTCTCTGGGAACAGCTTTTAATAAGTGTAAGAGAGAGGTTTCTCAACAGGAAAAAAATGCAAGAGTATCATCATAGAAGACCATAGAAGACCCTTGAGGAGGGAATCCAACAGCTGAGGGAGATGGCAATATTGGAGGTACTCTTTGGGAGGGATGGACAACATGATAATGACCCCGACAAGGTCAAGTGTACAGGGCAAATGTTGTGGAACCTGGCAAAGCTAGGGCCCTCCCAATACACCATCTTCATTGCAACAATTAATGCTGATGACAACCGAGAGACAGTGGGCTCCATAGCCACCAAACTCAGGAATTATGATAGTATGATCAGTGGCCCAATGCAGGCTCAGGTCTCTGCTGTGGTCAAAGACCTCAGAGAGGAGATGATGAGGGAGGTGAGGGAGGAGATGAGGTTGATGAGTGCGGCACCAGTGTGAGTCCCAAGCCCCAAAGTCAGAGCCCAGCGCCCCCCAGCCAGGGAGAGAGGGTACACCCCACGATCTGAGCTGTGGTTCTTCCTGTGTGACCACGGAGAAGACATGAGGAAGTGGGATAAGAAACCCACTGCTACCCTGGCAGCACGGGTACAGCAACTCAAGGAGGGAAATACTAACCGAGGCGGGGGGTCTACTAAAGTGAAGGCAGCCTCAGCCTCCCGTGACTGAGATGCCAGATATTACAGAAGGGAGGACGATCTCTTAGATCCCCTTGAGGGGACCTCTACCATGTACGCCCAAGAAAGAAATGACAACCAGAGCTAGAGGGGCCCTGCCTCTAGCCAGGAAGAGGCACGGGAAAACCGGGTCTTTTGGACAGTGTGGATCCGATGGCCTGGCACATCAGAACCACAAAAATATGAAGCGTTAGTTGATACTGGTGTGCAGTGTACCTTAATTCCATCGAGACATGTGGGGGCAGAACCTGTTTCTATTGCCGGGGTGACAGGGGGATCACAGCAATTAACTTTGTTGGAAGCCGAGGTGAGCCTGACCGGGAAGGAGTGGCAGAAACACCCCATTGTGACTAGTCCAGAGGCCCCATGTATTCTGGGCATAGACTTCCTCCGGAATGGCTATTACAAAGACCCAAAGGGACTCAGGTGGGCTTTCGGAATAGCGGCTGTGGAGGCAGAGGGCATCAGGCAACTGAACACCTTGCCTGGACTATCAAAAAATCCAAATGCAGTGGGACTCCTGAGAGTAAAAGAGCAACAAGTGCCAATTGCCACCTTGACAGTGCACCGCCGGCAGTACCGGACAAATCAAGACGCCGTGATCCCCATCCACAAGATGATCCGCGACCTAGAAAGCCAAGGAGTGGTCAGTAAAGCCCACTCACCCTTCAACAGCCCCATCTGGCCTGTGCACAAGTCTGACGGGGAATGGAGATTGACTGTGGACTATCGTGGCCTGAATGAAGTGACTCCACCATTGAGTGCTGCCGTGCCAGACATGCTGGAGCTCCAGTACGAGCTGGAGTCCAAGGCAGCAAAATGGTATGCCACTACTGACATAGCCAATGCGTTCTTCTCCATCCCTCTGGCAGCAGAGTGCAGGCCCCAGTTTGCCTTTACCTAGAGAGGTGTGCAATATACCTAGAATCGGCTACCCCAGGGGTGGAGGCACAGCCCCACGATCTGCCATGGACTGATCCAGGCTGCACTAGAAAAGGGTGAGGTTCCAGAACATCTCCAATACATCGATGACATCATTGTGTGGGGGAACACGGCAGCAGAGGTATTTGAGAAAAGAGAGAAGATCATCATGATCCTCCTGGAAGCTGGTTTTGCCATCAAGAAAAGAAAAGTCAAGAGACCTGCTCGAGAGATCCAGTTCTTGAGGGTAAAATGGCAAGATAGACGGTGCCAGATTCCCACGGAAGTCATCAATAAGATCACTGCGATGTCTCCGCCAACTAACAAAAAAGAAACTCAAGCTTTCCTAAGAGCCATAGGTTTTTAGAGGATGCACATTCCAGAGTACAACCAGATTGTGAGCCCTCTCTACCTAGTCACCCGCAAGAAGAACGATTTTCACTAGGGCCCTGAACAGCAACAAGCGTTTGCCCAGATCAAGCAAGAGATCGCTCATGCAGTAGCGCTTAGCCCAGTAAAGACAAGAGCAGAGGTGAGGAATGTACTTTACTCTGCAGCCGAGAACAATAGTTTGTCCTGAAGCCTTTGGCATAAAGTACCTAGAGAGACTCGAGGCCGACCGCTGAGATTCTAGAGCCAGAGTTACAGAGGGTCTGAAGCCAACTACACCCCCACAGAGAAAGAAATCTTAGCTGCCTATGAAGGAGTTCAAGCCGCCTCAGAAGTCATTGGCACTGAAGCACAACTCCTCCTAGCACCTCGACTACCAGTGCGGAGGTGGATGTCTAAAGGAAAGGCTCCCTGTACCCACCACGCCACCGACGCCACATGGAGTAAGTGGATTGCACTTATCACACAGCGCGCCTGCATTGGAAATCCAAACCGCCCTGAGATCCTAGAAATAATTACGAACTGGCCAGAAAGTGAGAGTTTTAGTCTCACTGATGAAGAGGAGCAAGAACAAGTGACCCGGGCTGAAGAGGCTCCACTATATAATCAACTGCTAGATGAAGAAAAGTGCTACGCCCTTTTCACTGATGGTTCCTGTCGCATCATAAAGATGAACCAGAAGTGAAAAGCAGCTGTGTGGAGCCCCACACGACAAGTTGCAGAAGCCACTGAAGGAGAAGGTGGGTCGAGCCAATTTGCTGAACTCAAAGCTGTTCGGCTGGCCCTGGACATTGCTGAGAGAGAGAAGTAGCCAAAGCTCTATCTCTACACCGATTCGTAGATGGTAGCCAATGCTCTATGGAGTTGGCTGAAAAGGTGGAAAAAGGCCAACTGGCAGCGTAGAAGAAAGCCAATCTGGGCAGCTGATAAATGGAAAGACATTGCCACTCGGGTAGAGAAGCTACCTGTAAAGGTCCGCCATGTAGACGCCCATGTCCCTAAGAGCCGAGCTAACGAAGAACACCAGAACAACAAGCAAGTAGATCACGCCGCAAAGATAGAAGTAGCAAAAATAGATTTAGACTAGCAACACAAAAGAGAGTTGTTCCTAGCCCGATGGGCCCATGATGCCTCAGGCCACCAGGGTAGAGATACCACCTATAAGTGAGCACGAGACCGAGGAGTAGACCTAACCATAGACAGTATCTCCCAAGTGATCCATGATTGCGAGACGTGCGCCGCGATCAAACAGGCCAAGCAGGTAAAGCCTCTATAATATAGTGGACGGTAGTCCAAATACAAGTATGGAAAGGCTTGGCAGATTGATTACATCACACTGCCTCAGACACGCCAAGACAAGCGCTACATTCTCACAATGGTAGAAACCACCACAAGATGGCTGGAGACCTACCCTGTGCCTCATGCCACTGCCCAGAACACCATCCTGGGCCTCGAAAAACAGGTTCTTTAGAGACATGGTACCCCTGAGAGAATCGAATCCGACAATGAGACTCATTTAAAAAATAGCCTTATGAACACCTGGGCTAGAGAACACGGCATCGAGTGAGTGTACCATATCCCTTATGCACCAGCAGCTGAGAAAGTTGAACGGTACAATAGCCTACTCAAAAACACCTTGAAAGCACTAGGTGGGGGGACATTCAAGAACTGAGAGACTAATTTAGCAAAGGCCACATGGTTAGTGAACACCCGAGGCTCCTCCAGCCGGACCGAGCCTGCCCACTCTGACCCCTTGCGAACAACAGACAGAGATAAAGTTCCAGTAGTACACATGAGAAGTATGCTGGGAAAGACTGTTTGGGTAAACTCTGCCTCAAGTAAAAACAATCCCATCCGAGGGGTTGTCTTTGCTCAAAGGCCAGGCTGCACCTGGTAGGTGATGCAAAGAGATAGAAAGACCCGATGCATACCTCAAGGAGATCTTGTTTTAGAGTGAACTACTTATGACACTGCGCTTGTATCTGTATCTGCATGTATGTATATACCTCGAAAGTTTAAATTTGATGTAAGGTGTTTGCATGGGAAAAAATTCGGAGTGGAGAATGTTGAAAGTTAGATCTAGTTCTTTTCCTCAAGAATTTTTCTCCCATGGGTTGCTAAGACACAAATGACTGGGTACTTAAGAGAAACAAAGCACAAGGCTAGAGCCTTTCTCCTTGGCAGAGTGAAGTAGAATTGCCCCTCATGGAAGCAGAGCCTGGCAACGCGAGATTTAGAAAGACTGAAAAGCAAGGGCAGGGGGGAAGTCACGCTCTCTTGCTCGGGACCCTCGGAGCTGGATGGTCGGAGCTGCTGTCTGCTGAACCTGATGCCGTTTGGTTTACTGCCTTTTTTCTTTTATATGTTCTCTGTACTCTTTGCACATATATTTGTAGCTCTGTAGCCTACTGTATTAATAGCTGGTTTTTCCAGTACTTTTCCATGGCCTTTCCCTAAGCAGAAAGACAAAACAAATTCCAGAGCTCCAAGCCCCAGGGGGGTGCAAGGCCCTGTCCTATCTCGGTTCTTCCTGGGAACCAAGGCCGAGAACAACTCTGAGGTACATTTTCATAAACAAAGTACAGCCAGTGCTGAGAGGGGGGCTCCAGAGAAGGGGCTGGACCTGAGGGGGAATTGAATCACCACTTGTTCTCCTTATTGGTGCTCTTAATCAATTATGATAATTTCCTAAAAGCTATAAATATGTACTCACCCCTGGAGGGGCTGGGCTTTTATGGACACCTTTCCATAACTGCTCCTGAAGACCTTAAAAATAAAGATCCCCTTTTATATTACCTCCTTGCTAAAATGATCTCGAGTTTCTTTTCCAGGCTGGGGGAAAACCCACGGCCCTCTGAGAAGCCAGCACGGAGCTGCCGGTCTGTCTGCTGTGAGTCTCTGCCCTCTGCCCCATCGGGATCCGGCCTGCCTGCCACCAGCCCGCTCTGAGTTTTCTCCGCTACATTGTAGCGGGGTTTTTCCCTGCATGTGGAGACCCCTTACCGTCCCAGTTCCCTGTGTCCGGGGATCCTGCTGTGGCACCGACACCAGCTGCCCCTCCCGAGGGTCTGTAGAATAAAGGCTCTCCTCCATCCCTCCGTGCTTCGGGCAGCTGCCATTTGCCGTGAACTACCTGAGCTCACGCCGGAGCGCCCCCTGCAGGCACCGGGGAATCATCACACCCAGAGCGCCCCTGCAGCCACCGGGGAATCACCACACCCAGAGCGCCCCTGCAGGCTGTGACTGGAACTGCACCAAAGAGAGAAAGTGCCTGAAGCCGAGCAGGCTGCCACTATGTTTCTGGTTCTGCTTGTTGGTTAACGTTATAGTTGTTGTTATTTGTTATCTTTGTTTTAGATATTAGTAAAGAACTGTCCTTCCTATTCCCATATCTTTGCCTGAGAGCCTCTTGATTTCAAATTTATAATAATTCAGAGAGAGAAGGGTTACAGTTTCCCATTCCAAGAGAGGCTCCTGCCTTTCTTAACAGACACCTGTCCTTCAAACCAAGACACACAGTGACACGACATCTTCATTTCTCCAGCAAAACCCTCCCTCCCCTCCTAGGTCTTTCCCCCTCCCAATACTTGCACATAGAGGTCATGGTTCTTTAGGTAAACACTAAAGGACACAAGGGCCACACTAGAATGTACCAGGCGGGCAAAAAAAAATAAATAAATAATCTGAAAGGAAAATGCTGATATGGAAACCTCTATGTAAACTGGAAAGAGTGAGTGGACTACAAATGTGCAAAAAGTGAAAAGGCTTTCAACTGTTAAATTGCTGTCTTATGAAAAAAACTGCTGCCTCTGAAATACAGTGACTTATCTGCTTCAAATAAAATAAATTAAGTAGAAATGTCACTGTGATA
Source organism: Eopsaltria australis (assembly GCA_034509425.1). Lineage (NCBI taxonomy): Eukaryota > Metazoa > Chordata > Aves > Passeriformes > Petroicidae > Eopsaltria > Eopsaltria australis. The sequence goes on from JAVTVJ010010748.1 coordinate 17,734, forward strand.
AAACATCCATATCATGTAGCACATAGGGAACAGGCACAACTCATGGCTAATGACTGCCTACCTTTCTAAGTGCTTTGTCCCAGTAACTGTTGCATATTTTCTTGAGCTGCTGTGTCGCTGAAGCTTTTGTAACTGATTGATTGTCTAATAATTCTGACTGCATTTAATGGATTTACTCCTTACCTTTGAATGGCTGCATTTAAATATGTTTTATCCCGATCATTTCTCAATGTATTCTGTGATTCTGCCTTGCTAGCCACCCCTCAGATCAACACTGAAACTGGGCTTCAAGAAGAAAGCAGGGGGTACCTTTTTTACCATAAGATAAAAATGCTGTCTTACTGAGGCATTCAGGCAAGGGCCTACAGTGAACAGAAAGATTTCCCTTTGGGTTTAAATGTTCTTGGATTTGGTGCTTTTTTTTTTTTTTAACTTGGCTCTTCTGTACTCTTCCCATTCTCCAGCTCTGAACTTGTTGGTTCCCAGGACTTGTCACCAGCTTAAGCACGTGGAGGGCACGTGGCTCTGAACATCTCCATTTCTTGCAGCTGGGAAGAGAGAGCTTTTCTGAGGCTTCTGTGACAGGAGATTTGGGATGGAAAGCTCCCAAGAACCAAATGCAGTAAGTCACAAAAGGTAAAAAGGAGGACTTAAAATGCTTGTCAGTCCCTAGTAAATATCTCAATATATTTTGAAGGTAACCAGCAGTTGCACTGGGTTACTGAACTTTCTGTAGCACTCAAAGTACCATCAAAGAAGCTGCCAAAGCTGCCTGTGCTGAGTGTACGGACCATAATTCTGGGTCTTTTGGTTTGGTTTATTTTTAAAAGTTGGCTTCCGAAGTTACCTCTGCTCTTCCTATTTACTCAAATGCATTTGACAAAACAAATGTCAGCAGGCCATAATCTAATTCTGTGAAAGACAGATAGCAAGAGCCAGCTGCATTGGTTTTAGCCAGCTGGGAAAGTCTCCAACAGCCAGGGTGACTCCCTGTGCTTTGCTCTTCCTTCTTCACGAGTTTCTGTGTACTTTAACAGGACTACAGGGTTGTATTTATGTATATGTGTGTGTATATATATATATATATATATATATATATATACATGCACATTATTCTTATATACACTTTAAAAATAATCCCATATATTTGTGTAGAGGTATAACCTGTTACATAATCATAGGTTATATAGTAATATATAGTATAGGTTATATAGCAATAAGGGTTAACCCTAATAAATGTTAATAATGATCCACTGATTGTACATAAACACAATATCAAGGCCACACATGCAAGAGGCTCCTTTACCCACCACTGTTAATGAAATTGCTATTTATAGAAAATATGTGTGTGCTCATGATAAAGATTTAGTAATGAATTCCTCTGGGTTATTTCAGGTTCGCACACTGTCTTAGGTTACAATGGTATGTATTCTATCACCATCTTCATGGGATGTTAGGGCTGGGTGGGGCAGTGTTCCTGATGGCCGTAGAACGTTTTCTAATGGGCCAGTCGTTAGAGCCAGGTGGGGCACCTTACTTTGCTCATCCCCAACGACTGCAGCTAATGGCCCATCATCCCATTGTGAGATGCCCCGCCCAGGGGGAGGAACCAATGTATCCCGATCTGCATATAAACTAGGATTTGAAACGCCACAAGTCAGCTTTTTCCACTGTATTCCCAGAGGAAGACCAGATCCCTCTACACCACCACTAGACCTTCAGAAGAGAACTACACCTTTCTCAGGATCACTGCTTCAACAGAATCACATCTATCACTCCCAGAAGACTGCAACCACCTTCTAAGTGGACTACTACCAACACCCTGACCAACAGGGTGTCAGGTTGTATTCTGACTCTGTCAGTGTTTTTGTACTATTACATTTTTCCTATTAAATTGTAGTTCTGACTTTGAGCCTCTCGCTGATTTGCTTTCAAACTACCACACACACACACAAAAATTTAAAGTGCTTACACAGCTGCACCTGGACTTCTTCCCTTCTGTTTGGCAACCAGGAGTTATCCTGGGCTCTGAAATAGCTTGTCTGGTTTAACCTTAAGCAATGTAAATAGCTAACAATATCCCATAGTTAGCCATAATGCTAAGATACACATAGCACTGAGGAACCCTCTCTCTCCTTCTTTGCAAGGATAATGAAGCAGTTGTAGACAGGGATATACAGGGCCATTGTTTGCCTGGTTTTGAGGTCATTGGAGTCCTACAGAAATAAGGAAGACTGTCCATTGCCAGATCCATTTCAACAGGTTGAGGAAATCTCTAAGGCTCCATCACCCAAATCATGACCAAGCAGCTTCAATTTCCGTGGACATCTCCCAGCCTGCAGCTGCTGCACAGGGATGGATTGGCAAAGGGAAGGCAAATAATGGGGCAAACGCTACCACTTAACATCTCTGGGGACATGTGGGATCAAAGACATACTTTCAGCTGATAATGAGAATGAGCATTAGGCTGATCTAATGCTCTTTAGCAGACACTGCGTCCAGTTCACTCCTGGCATGGATTGAACCACTGTGGAGAAACTGGTATTTCAGGATGCTCTTCCATATCTGCTGGTTTGGCCTGCCCAACATCATAATTTCACGGCTAAAACAACACTTCTGGGCTGACAGACACTTCACCCAGACTCTCACTGCAGCTCACAGCCAGCAAAAGCCGCTGCTTCTTCTAAACTTCAAGACTGTGGGCTATTGATTTTTCCCAGTGTCACACAGAAGTGCTGACATGTCCTTGCAGTGTTAATAATTCCAGCTGCAATGTAGCTGACCTTGTGGACAGCTGCAGGCAGGGGACAAATGGCTACCTCTTAAGGGTGAGGGGTGAGATTTAGGAATGGGCTCATGCTGAGAACTGCAGGTGAAGGTAGGCACTTTCAGGCAGGACAGAAAATAAAGCCCACCCTTCTGACACACCCGGCACCCCCAGACATCCTGCGTTTCACTGATAGACCTGCCTTTCCTAGACATAATCCCCTAGTGCCACGTTCAGGCTGTCCCAGGAAAGGGGACAAGCAGGGGGCTGAGGGCAGCCTCCCATCCATCAGACCTCTGCAAGGGGCTCAGCCACACTGGCCGCATTGAGGGGTGATCCAGGACCAGGGAATCCAACAGGAGCAAAAGGAGGCCAGGCAGGGCTACCCCTATAAAGTAGCCAGGACAGGTGCCCTGGGCTGAGCTGTAACAGGGTCCTGGACATTGGATAAGGTAGAGAGACTCCAAGGCAGGCTGGGCAGGGCAGTGAGGGCTTGTTCTTCATATTCCAAGGCTGTTTGTACTTTACTTTGTACTTAAAACAATAAATGCATTTGGGCACACACCAACGTCACTCTGGAGGTATGGGCGGATTGCTCTCGCCGGAATCCACCGGGGACCTGCTGTTGTAGAAACACACCCATACCGTCTTCCCCATACAATCAGTTCGACTGGACCTTTAACCTGGCCATTTTCCGGATCCTTGAACAGCACAAGAGGTTTTTCTGCCAATTTCATTCTGGCCGAATTCGTGAAATGTCTAAAGACGGGGGGGGAAGGCTCCGAGTCAGTACAATTTAGAAAATTTACAGTAAACAACGCCTTACAGAGTCGCTCAATGGGCGTCTTTTCCTCTGTCCCTCCCCGCTGCTGCTCAAGGATGCGTTTAATCTCCTGATGTTTTCTTTCGATAATAGCTTGGCCAGTTGGGGAATGGGGTATGCCGGTGGTATGGCTAATTCCCCATTCCTGTAAAAATTTTTTAAAACTAGCTGAAACATAACAAGGTCCGTTATCTGTTTTAATGGTTCTTGGCACTCCCAGGACAGAAAATGCCATTAGAAAATGTTTTTTAACGTCTTTTGCCTTTTCGCCGGTGTGAACCGACGCAAAGGTGGCACCAGAAAATGTGTCAGTCGATACATGAATATATTTAAGACGACCAAAAGGTGCATAATGAGTTATGTCTGCTTGCCATACCTCGTTAGAATGGAGACCTCGGGGATTGACCCCAGCGTTGAAGGCAGGAATTTGATGTTTCTGACAGGACGGACATGTTGCCACTATGGCCCTAGCCTGCTCCGAGGACAGGTTAAACATCCTACGGAGGGCAGGGGCATTTTGATGGTAGAATTGGTGGCTTAAACGTGCCTGTGCCACAACGTCAGGAACTGAACAATTGTGCACAGACATCGCTAATGCATCAGCTCTCTGATTACCCTCCGCGATGTAACCGGGTAGGTTGGTGTGTGACCTTGTGTGCATCACAAAGAAGGGATGCTTGCGGTGGGAAAGGAGCTGTAACAAAATGCAAGCAACCCAAAAAGTCTTTGATGACTCACCTCTTTCAATAGAGAATGTTCAATCCTGGAAACAATCCCCGCTACATAGGCCGAATCTGTCACCAAATTTATCGGTTGCTCCTGGAACCGCTCGAATGCCCTAACGACGGCGGATAACTCAGCAATTTGAGGAGAACCCTCAACCACTAGAATTTCCTCTTCCCACTCGAGGTTCTCTGGATTTTCCCACGTCAGCACTGCTTTGCGGGAAGACCCAGAACCGTCTGTAAAAATGGTTAGGGCATCTGGAATTGGATTCCTGCTTTGAATAAAATCTGGCGCCAAATGAAATTCCGAATTAAAAAGATGATGTTTCAGTTTTTGGAGTCCGATTTGACCGGAGAAATTTTCCAGTGCTAATTGGAGGCTTTCACTCTCCTGAAAGACGGATTCGAATTGATCCTTCTTCCAGGGAGTTTGGATACACACAAAATCACAGCCAGCCAGGGCACGGAGACGCTGGCGAGCTTTGATTATAAGCTCGGCCACCAACTCTTGTGGCGTCGTGATCGTTTTGGATGGCGTATTAGGTAGGAATATCCACTCCACTATCAGGAGGGGATCCCTCACCTGCTCATCCCATTGAAATATTAACTCATGGTACTTCGGGTTCTTCCCTAGAATGCTGAAACGGAAGGGAAGAACCGGGTTAATCCTATGTGTCCGTTTTGTGTGTAATGCTGCTAGTACCTTACCAACTGCCCCTCTCGCCTCCGTGGTTAATTGAATGGGTGCATCTAGGGCACGGCCTCCCCGTAGGAGTTGAAACAAAGGCTGCAAGTCGGTGTTCTTCAGTCCTAGGAAGGGTCGCAGCCAATTGATAGATCCACACAACTGATGCAACTCACGAAGCGTGGCAGGCTCTTCAGGAAGTTTCATCAGTTGAGGCTCAATAAAGGTGCTGGTGATACGTGACCCCAAATAATTCCAAGGTGACGTGGACTGTATTTTCTTAGGATTCACTTTCATACCGACGTTCTCGATGGCCTGGAGAACTGCAGTCAGGGCTGGTTGTAGCTGTTCTTGCGAAGGTGCGCAGACGAGTATGTCGTCCATGTAGTGAAGGATACGGACGGCTGGAAATGCCTTTCGTACCGGAGAGAGGACCCCGGAGACGTACCATTGGCAAAGGGAGGGGGAATTTTTCATTCCCTGGGGGAGGACGAGCCAATGGTAGCGTCTCACGGGTTCCTCTCGATTGATTGCAGGCACTGTGAAGGCGAACTTGGGAGCATCTGCAGGATGGAGGGGGATACTAAAGAAACAGTCTTTAATATCTATGATGGTGACGGGCCACCCCCTTGGCAACATTGCGGGTGATGGGAGTCCAGGCTGCAGGGGGCCCATCTCCTCCATCACTGCATTAATGGCACGAAGATCGTGCAGTAGTCTATAATTGTCAGATTTGGGCTTTTTTATTACGAATATCGGAGAGTTCCACGGGCTGTGGGATGGTGTAATGCGACCTAGTCTCAGCTGTTCGTTGACCAGTTCCTGGAGCGCACTTAACTTATCACCTCGTAGGGGCCACTGCTCAATCCGGATGGGTTTATCAGAGAGCCACTTAATGGGTGGAACTTGCGGCTTAGCGCGCTTCGAGGTGGCCCCCACTAAAAATCCTGAGGCGGAGGGATCTCAATCCTCGCGCCCCACTGGTCTAGTAGGTCTCTGCCCCACAGTGTGAAACCCGAGGAAACTATGAATGGCCTCACGGTCCCTACATGTCCATCGGGACCCTCGATAAGAATGTCTGATGTCGCCCTTTTAGCGGACACCGTTCCCCCGACTCCTTTTAAGGATTCGTTCAAGTCTTTGGTGCCCCAGTCAGATGGCCACTCTGTGTCAGCGATGATAGTAACATCAGATCCCGTATCTATCATTCCGGGCCTGGTGACGGAACTCTGGCCATTGATAAGTTTACAGTCAGTGAATGGTTTATCTGTACCAACTACCTGGGTCCACCACACAAACGGAGTTCGTGTGTCCCTAGGGATGTTTTCGGGTAAGATCAGTGCTTGGCCTAGCCAAGTCCCTTTAGGCAAAAACCAAGGTGTGGTATTTAACATGATGGTGACACCAATTGGTTTCTTAGGTTGATAGAGTTTCACCTCCGGGATCACAAAAAGTCCTGGGGGACCTCTTATAGAATCTCCCAATATAAGTAATGTGCACGGGTGGTGTGGTGCATTTATTAGTTCCACAGCAACGTGGTGAGGTGTAGTGTTCGTGAGATGCAAAACGAACGAACTCACCACATCCAGGCGATTGGAGTCGCTCGGCGAGGGCTCTGCAGAGTGCCACGTTGTAGAATGTGGGCATGCCAGCTGTTGGTGTCTCGTGAGTTCTCTGTATGTTGGTGAGGTCGGTGTCGTGGACTCACCAGGTGCAGCACTTAGCTTATTTATTGCGGAGCGCGGCGCTGACCTGCGCTCCCCTTCCCGTTTCCCGAGGAGTGGCAACAGGAACACGGCGTGGGTTGGACTGTCACGTTATTTTGATGAGAGGCGGTACCTGCTGGTAACTCAGGATTCACAGAGTTAGTGCAGTTAAAATTTCCTTTGCGAGGGAGTCTACAGTCTTTGATAAAATGACCTAACTTCCCACAGTTATAACAACATTTTTCAGCTGGCGCTGCTGTGACACCATAGGAATGCGTGGGTTTGGGTTTTACCTTCGCCAAGTCAGGGATGGTCTCTGACTTTGGCAACCTCACTTGGGAGCAGCGCTCAGTGATAAGCTCGATGGTGGGCGGAGGCTCCCAAGGCATCAGCTCGATGACCCTACGGCACTCCTCATTAGAGTTCTCCCTAACAAGTTCTACTAGCATCTCCTTTTGCACGACTGGGTTGGTAACTGCACGCGCCACGGACTCCCGAAGTCTATTTACAAAGGTGGCAAACCTCTCTTGGGGACCTTGCTTTATGGTGGTGTAACCTTGAGCAGGGTCACCCTCAGCGGCTAATCCAAACAGCACCGATCGCGCTGCCCGCTGTACGTCTTTAAGGACTTCAGCTGGAATGGTATTGGCTTGGTCCCTGGGTTCAGAAAACGCTCCCTCCCCACTAAGGTGTTCCATAGTGAGGGAGGCCTTGGCTGGGTCGCCGCGATAGGTGGCAAGTAACTTTTGCAGCTCCCTGTGCCACCTGCTTTCCCAAACCCAGAAATCTGGTTCGATTAAGAGGCTCGACATCAGGAGTTTTAAATCGTATGGTACTAACAACGATGTTTCAAACGTGGCGTTTATCAACCCCTTGAAATAGGGAGACGCGCGCCCAAACTCCTGGCTCGCTTTGCAAATATCTTTAATTACCCATTGCTGTATGGGCTCCCACCGCGCGGTGTTACGCTGCCAGTTGTACGTCACCGGTGCCGCCAAGGGCACGGCTACCGACAACTGCGATGGGGAAGAGGCCCCGGTGGTATAGGCCTCGGAGGCCCGGGTGAGATAGGCCTCATCCCTTCCCGCTTCCGGTGTAGGCCCATGGGAACCGGAAGGTAGGCCGTGGGAAACCGGAAGGGGTACAGCATGGGTAAACAAGGGGGCGGGCACGCCAACGGAAGGGGCGGGGTTCCCGGCAGGGGCGGATCTGGGCGGAATTGGAGGCGGGTCTGGGGTGGGAGTGACAGGATAAGAGGTGGGGCGACCGAGGGGGCGGAGAACTTCGTGGGCGGGAGGAAGGAGGGGCCCCGACGCGATGACATCATCGGCCGCAGGACGTGTGACCGACGTGTCACTCGACGCGGGGGTGGGGGCTAGGGAGGAGGGGGCGGGGTAGAAGGGATTCGCGCCACTCCGGTTCGCGCGCGCGCCAAAGTCCAAACCGCTGCCGCATTGCGGCAAAGGTCCCGCACCGCCATCTTGCGATGGCGCAGCAAAATTTCTCCCGACGCCATTTTGTGGTGTTCTTTTAAATTCAAAACTGCTATCATAACTCGGAGGGGGAATCTGCGCAACGGGCGCAACTGGGGACGGCGAACTGGGGTAATATGTGAGGAATGGGTCCACCCTAAGCTGGCCAGACTCAGGGCAGAAAGGGTTGGTGACTGCCGTGCCTCGGTGGAGACCTCCATCGTCTCCGATTTCAACCCTCTTGCTTTCGCGAGAAGGGCGTACCGGCGCAGGGTCAGCCACCGGGATAGAGGGGGGCGGATTGAGGGGTTCAGGGACACGATCAGGGGTAGGGGAACTAACGTCAACTGCACTTGAACCCTCCCCAGACTCATTAACTACAACATTATAAATTAAAGTCTGCAACTCAAAGAATCGTTTAACTGAAAAATCTCCCTCCTCAAATCTATCAGTTAATTTTTCCCCGACGTCATCCCAAAACGAAAGCGTAAAAACCGAATTAGGGTGAATGAAAGGAATGTTCCCAAATACCCATTTCAAAAACTTTTTAAGTAATTTTTTATCAAAACTTTCCCCCGAATCAATCAAATGGTATTTTAAACTATAATACAAAAAACTTAGCTCCTTCTCCCTCTTGCTTTGATGGTTGCCCATCCTATAACAAGAGAGGTTAATTCCCCACTCTCTAAAATAAAATAGAAAAGGTGACGGTTACCTCACCCGGAGGGACACTCGACCTCCGCGGCGACCTGCAGGGCTTTTTTCAGCGTCCGAGGCTCCTGCTCCTCGCGACGACCGCCAAAGTAAATCCACAAACGAGAGACGTGAGGTGCCTTGATGAGCTCGGTTTCACCTCGATTCCTCAGTCCGTTGAGGTCGAGGGAGTCGCCGGCTGTTCTACAAGTCCGTACCTCTACAGGAGGGTTCAGGACACGTAGCAAGGAGCGCTCCAACAGGGTCTTCTCGGTATAAGGAGAGTCCTCTTCTGAAGCTACTTACGTAGCAGCAGCGTTGGGCGCCACTTAATAAAAATAAAAAATAATATCCTCGGGCCTTCGAGGCCTCCTGGTCACCTGCTAGATGGTTGCCTCAGCCACCCAGGCGCCACCAGGGCTAAGGTTCCCCTGCCCGCAGCAACGCTAATCCCAAGTGCTGAGGTGTCGGTTTTCGCAAGCGTGGGTTCTTGCTACCAGTAGCTGCGAAATCAAGGCAATAAGGAGCGGCAACTGTGCTGGGCAACAGGAACGTTTATTGATCCTCGTCCCAAGCACAATGGCGCCGGACAAGGCTGTGCAGAGACTTATAAACAACTCAAGCAACCAATCACGGCAGAGCAAGGGGGAGGAGTTGGGGCGGGGAGAGGACTCATAAACCAACCGGGAGTAAGGGAGGGAGGGAGAAGGGCTCAGGGACCAATCCGAGATGCACCTGCACAGAGCTTTCCAGAAACAGGGGAGGATACAGAACTTGACAGACAACACAACTAACAAATTATCAAACAGAGGCGTAACCTAAACTAAATGGACTAAACCAAGGTCGGGATGGCTCCCGGGGGATTCTTCCCACGAAATGGTTTCACCCACCACCCTTTCTTCCGGGAGCCCGGGGCCGACGTTGCCATGACAACCGCAACACCAGACGCTCTCAAGAGTCTCTCTGCTTGTCTCTGCCAAGCTGGCTCGGCCTGGTAGGGCCATCTGGGCCTGGGGTGACAGGGCAGGGCCTGGCCCGAGCTTGATGGAGTCAGGCCTGGTCCTTGCCTGGCCCGGCTTTCCCTCTCGTGTAGCTGACACACCGGCTGAGCTGGATCTGCTGAAAATTCCAATCGTTTCCTGCCCCATTCCCGGCTGCAGCGGCACAGCTGCCATAAAACCTCCCTTCCCCCCCCCCATCCCTCCTTTGGAAGGAGGTGGGGGGGGGCCTTACCAGCGAGAGAAGCAGGAGCTACTCCTCTCTACACAGCAGCAGCAGGTCCAAAGAGGAAGAATTTCAGGGAGTTTCTGCTTATATATAGTTTTTTCCTCGAAGGGAGATCAACTTTTTAATTGGTTTACCTACCTATCAATCTTTAAAACTACCTGATTATTAGCTCTGTCTCGCAGGAAGGAAGTTGTATTCCTTCCTGCAGCATAAATCACTTCCTAGATTTTGACTCCTCTGGCCTAACCTAAGACACCCCTGTATTCCGGCACTTCACTTATTCGACCCAGGCCAAATTAAGAGAACAACCGCTGGCGTTCTTCAAGGACCCGCAAAGTAGACAAAAAGTAGGACCAGTTTAACTTATCGTGTGGGGGAGGGGATATGCTTGTGTCTCCACTCCAGAGGGACCGCGCTGGATCCCAAGCCGAGACATCAAGCCATGCCAAGAACACCCACCAGAACAGACCCAGACGACTCGACAAACAGACACTGCTCCACAGAGATCAGCATGGAAGAGAAGGAGAAAGAAAACTCCAGACTCCGACAGTGATCAAGAAGATGAGGGAGAACAAGAGGAGATCAATTATATACATAGAAGGGACTTTCAGATTTACTACCTATACCCAGCTCGTGAGAGTCTCCCCTCCGAGCAGCCAGATCCTTTCATCCTCACCGAGACCCTTCTTTTTGATACCTTCCCCTTAGACTCTCCCTAAACCTGCCCCATGTACCTCCCATACCCCAATCATTCCCAGTCCTGTAGAGAGACAATGATTTAACAATGTTCGTTTGTTTATTTGCAGATTTTCAAGACTTTGCTTTGGATTTTTGTTATTATCTTCATTGTATTAACAAGTCACTTTCTTTAAGTAAAAAGACAGGGGGAGATGTTGCGGTGGTTCGGAACCAGGAAGGAAGAGGACTTCCGGTGGCATGTTCCACGGACAGAGAGTTTCCCCCCGAAGCTCCGAAAGGCAGTGGTTTGGACCACCAAGACACGAACCCCAAGTTCCTGCTATTGGTCCCTTGATTTGTCTGTTATGTTTCCCCGCTCTGGGAAATTCCCTGTCACTCCATAGTTCATTTGTTGTTATCTCTTTTCCCCTCCCCTCCCTAAACCCCATTTGATCATGCACCCCAGCCCCTCCCCTGTATTGCCCCCCCTGCCCGCAGCTTATTGGGTGTTGTTCCTCCCTTAAATACTGATGTAATAAGCTGTTCTGGGCTCTTGGTCCATGTGCTCCCTTTGGAGGCAATAAACCTACCGAAATCACACACCAAGAGACCTCCTTTTCTGGAAGTTCTTTGCAGTCTCCTCACACTCCGGGGGCAACATCTCCCCGGACCGAAACGCGGACTAGCTGTGCCCGCGGTAGGCACTCCGAGGAAGTCTTCCAGATCGCGAACGGCTTCCTAGGGTAGCGCTAGGACTCCGCCGCCGGTACCAGGGTGGGACCAAAGCAGGGAACGCTACAACTGCTTTAGGAATAGCCCGTTTTATACCAAATACCATCCAATTCTGTAAATGCTTTAACCTTGCCATTTTTTCTGTCACATAGGGTCCCACCCTAGGTCATTTAAAGGGAACATATTGATGCCTTTTTTGCTGGACTTGAAATCATGAGCCAGACACAGGGTGATAAAAAGGGGTTTACCTTTATAAAGATCCTTAGGTGCACAATTTGCCAGGTGGAAAACGCCGAAGATGCACACCTTCATAACATGTATACAATTTTTAAAGGTTTTGCAAATTGTTGCCCTGAATTTTACAGTGTGCAGTGTTGATACTTAGTAGAAAAGGTTCTCATAGATTTTATGTAAACATAGTCTATGTTTTGCTAACTGGCTAAGGATTGTTTTGTACATTTGGTATTGTTTGTCATTCCTTCCCCGAAGGCGGGGAAGGTTGATGGACTGTGTTCCTTACCTATGGATTTGGAGAGGTGGTAACCTCATTGTCCAATCCATAGCTGTCTGTGACAAGATATATAAATGTAAGAATAAAGAGGGCTGGGCGCTCTTCTGCTCTCCTGCCCAGCCTTGGTGGCTCTGACCTGACCTGAGTGCCTAATTTCTTCGTGTCCAACTGTGCAACATCTGGTGGCCCATACGGGGAACTGCAACAAAGCTCAGGTAAAGCTCAGGTGAAAAGTTTTTAAAAATTAATTATGGGGGTCTCTAAGGTGTCCCTGAGTGACGCTTTGGCGTTGGAAGTTCTCGAAATATTCTTAGAAAGCGAGAACAGCAATTTTTGCAGGTCAAATTTAGAGCAATTATAGTTTTGGACCAAGGCGATGGGGTTTTTCCCTGACGAGGGAAAATTCTTGTCTAAAAAGACATGGATGGTCATGGGAAAAGAATTGAAAGGTCTGCTATCGGAGACATATAGTCAAACGATGGCTAAATTACTAGTAACTTGGAGACAGGTGAATTCTGTGATCCAAAGCCAGGAGAGCCCCTCTGGCAGGATTATGCCTGCCAGCTCGCTCGGAGGGTTCTCTGAGCTGTTTGGGGGGGTGAAGGAAGAAGAGCATGGCTCGGAGCCAGCATCTGAGCCCGAAACCCCTAGCCCAGACTGTGAGGGCGGAAACGGCCCCCCCCCCAGAGAGCGTTTGGCTTGGTAGCCCCCCGATTTCCATTGAGAGATTGGCTTTGGAAAGTCCCCTTCCTGGCTCCGGGGCACCGGCGGAGCGGGTGTCACCGCCCCCCCGCATGGCAGGGGAGACGGGGCAGCAAGAAATGCCCCCTCCCTGCGCCTTTCCTGTGCTAGGCAAACAGGAGAATTGGAAAGCCTGCACAGTGGAATGCCCTAGTTGTGGCGTTCTTGTCAGTGGCCCCCCTGGCGCGGTGGGGGCAGAAATAAAATTGCTGTCTGAAGCTGATGACGTAGCCAGCGGAGAGTCGAGCGAAGGCGCCGCTCGCCCCCCCACTCCCGCAGGGGCGGGGGAACCGCTCCGATCCCCGAGCTGCCCGCTGCCTGAGGCGCGCAGGCACGGCAGCGCTCAGGCGGCCGCTGAGCCGAGCTCCGGGGCAGGAGGTGCTGCCGGGACCCTGCTGCTGGCTCCGGATGTGGCAGAAGGCGCGTTTTTGTCCGCCCCGCTCCCGGCCGGGCGGCGGAATGCTGCCCACCCCTGCCCAGATCCTTTGCTTTGGCGCAGCACTGCGCAGCCGCCCTAAAGGAACCGCGGCTCCCAGCGGGCCCGCTCCCCCCTGCGCAGGGTTGGGGGACAAGGGGCCGGGCCTCGCCCCGCCCTTCAGTGATGGACAGCGCGGGCTCCGGCAGCGATGACTCAGCAGTTTTGTCCGCGGGACATCGTAAACAAATAAAAGCTGAAAAAACGGCGAAGCAGCTGCGGCTGCCCCGCGACCACAGATCCCGGGACAGCGGGTCTGTGTTCAGTGGCCTCTGGACCCTGCCAGAGTGCAGAGTGACGGCACGCGCCAGAGATAAGGCGAAAGTAGAGGAAATTTATGATTGTCCTAAAGCCCGTCACCCTGAGGCGTGTGCCAGCAGATCTCAAAGCCCTGTGCCAGCTCAAGTCCCTGTGATAAGCAAGGGACAGGATACAGCAGATGCTGCAGAATCACAAGGGTTGCAGAATTTTCTTGTTTTTCTCGGTGCTGGTCAAAATTCGGTAATGCAGATGGATGAAGCCTGCAAAAATGTGGGCACCGCCGGTCGTAAGGTGGTTGGCCTGGCTACTGCCCCGCGGCCAGCCTGGTCAGGGCCGCAAGGTGGGCAGTGGAAGCAAAGGAGTGCTAAACGTAGTAAGAAACCAAGAAAGAAAGTGCAGAAAGGCAGGATTGTCATGTTTCTTTGTCCGAAGTGTGGAAAACCAAACCACACTGCAATGGAGTGCAAAGCTGCAGCTCCTGTCAAGGGTCAGTTTTCATTGAGCTCAGGAAAGGGGGGGCAGAGCACGCAGGGGAGACGTGTTCAGACACAAATGTCTCTCCAAACCCTAGAGCCGATGGAGGTCTGCTGGGCCGGCTCACAGCCACCACCAGTGGCTCAGCAGGGGTGGATGTCTGCACGGCAGCAACGGTAGTCTTAGAGTCGTGCGCAGTGCACAAGGTCCCTTTAGATGCTTTTGGTCCCTTGGGTGGTGGCATGAGTGCTTTCCTCCTGGGGAGATCTAGTGCCACCATTCAGGGTATCATTGTGCATCTGGGACTCATTGATGCGGATTATACAGGACGCATCTTTGCCATGGTTTCCACACCCACCCCCCCAGTCACAATTCCTGAAAAGACACAAATTGCTCAACTTGTCCCTTTTGAGTTTTCTGTTCACAGGACAGAACCAAGGTCACGAGGAGACAGCTGCTTTGGTTCCACAGGACCACCTCAGGTTCTCTGGACAGCTGTCATGACCGAACAACGTCCTAAGATGCAATGCACATTGTCCATCCCTGATTCTACACCGTCAGAGATCTCTCTCCATGGGCTTCTTGACAGCGGTGAGGACGTCACGATTCTCTCCCTAGCCGCTTGGCCTCTGCAGTGGCCATTGGACCCAGTGGGGGCATCTGTAGCGGGATTGGGAGGGACGAAGCGCTGCTACGTGAGCCAGAAGCCTGTGGTAATAACGAACTCAGAGGGACAGACGGCCGTGATTAGGCCTCATGTTACTGAAGCTGGTTTTAACCTCTGGGGGAGGGATGTCATGGCAGCATGGGGAGTGTGCATCGGGACAGATTTTCATTTGGGGCCACTGCGTTGAAAGGCACAGTGTGTCTTACACCTCCTATACGGTGGTTGTGGGACAAACCAATCTGTCAAGAATAGTGGTCCCTTCCTAAAGATAAACTAGAAGCCCTTCACAAGTGTGTTCATCACCACTCTAGATTTGCATCCCACAGGTATCATTGGCCAATGGAGTGACAAATGGTCTGATTTTTTGCACGTCCTGGAATGGGTGTGTTTGCCCCATCAGCCGCAGAAGATGGCAATTGCATTGTTCGAGCTGATTGCTCATTTGACAGTCAAATGCCGACAACGGTGTTTGAAAATTGATGGGTGCAGACCCCGCAAAAATTGTATTACTGGTACAGCGGGAAGATTTTGATTGGAGCTTCTTCACTGCAAAGTGCTCTAGAAAATTTTTCAGGGCAGATCACGTATCATCTGCCCAGCCACCAGTTGCTACAAGTGGCAAAACTCACAGAGATTTCTCTGAGACCAAAACACAGTCAGGAGCCAGTGCAAGGACCAACAGTCTTTACTGATGGTTCAGTCAGAACCGGAAAGGCCATTGTTACTTGGAAGGATGGATCTGAGTGGCAGGTTCTGGAAGGCCATGAGGTTGGCTCAGCCCAATCAGTTGAATTGAGAGCTGCTCTTATGGCATTTCAAATATTTTCCCAGCAACCTTTCCATCTGGTCACGGATTCCGCCTATGTAGCTGACATAGCAAAGCGATTGAGTTATTCCATTTTGAAAAAGGTCGACAATGTTGATCTGTTTCATTTGCTGAAGGCCCTGTGGTGTGTCATTCAGGAACGGGTTCATCCCTACTATGTTCTGCATGTAAGGAGTCATACCAATTTGCCAGGGTTCATTGCGGAAGGTAACGTGAGGGCTGACAAGTTGGCTAACCCAGCGTGGGTAGCACCTCAGCCTGATACACTCACACAGGCCAAAGCATTGCATGGCTTTTCCCATCAGAATGCACATACACTGCAGAAGCAGTTTCAGTTGATGCCAACTGAGGCCCGTGACATTGTCTAGTCGTGGGATGACTGTCACGCACTGGCTGTGCCTTTCAAGTATGTGCATGTCACGGTGGACACCTTCTCCTCTGCCATGTGGGCTTCCGCTCACACTGGAGAGAAGTGCCGCGATGTCATTGCCCACTGGAGGCAGGCCTTTGCCGTTTTAGGCATACCTTCTACTGTGAAGATCAACAATGGTCCTGCTTACGTCTCAAAAGAGGTGAGGCAGTTTCTGCAGTTGTGGGGTGTGTCACACAAGTTTGGTATTCCTCATTCTCCGACTGGGCAAGCTATTGTAGAGCGTGCTCATGGCACTCTGAAGCAGGTGCTTCAAAAACAAAAACGGGGAATGCAGGGTGAAACCCCGCACAGTCGGTTGGCAAAAGCTTTGTATACCATTAATCGCCTTACGGCACTGCAGAACTCCAATAATCCTGTCATTTTGAACCACCATCTCTCATTGCAGGATTCAGATGAGACACAGCAGCCTCGAGCGAAGGTTCGGGTGAGACATTTAGTCACCAAACAATACGACCTTATCGCGTCGGGGCGCGGGTATGCTTGTGCATCCACAGATACTGGGGCATGCTGGGTACCTGCAAGGTGTGTCCATCCTGACCTGTGACCACAGAGGAAAAATCCAGCCGACAAGCAGGGTAGAAGCCGTGACCAGAATGAAAGTGATCAAGTGGGTGGAACATCAAGTGATAACTCAGATGATGAGTGTTCACTCTGATGGTCCTTCCACAAACATAGGATGAATATTGTTCATTTCTCTTTTTTCTTTTTTTTTCTTTTTTTTTTCTTTTTTTTAAGGAAAAAGGGTGAGATGTCGCCCTGAATTTTACAGTGTGCAGTGTTGATACTTAGTAGAAAAGGTTCTCATAGATTTTATGAAAACATAGTCTATGTTTTGCTAACTGGCTAAGGATTGTTTTGTACCTTTGGTATTGTTTGTCAATCCTTTCCCAAGGGCGGGGAAGGTTGATGGACTGTGTTCCTTACCTATGGATTTGGAGAGGTGGTAACCTCATTGTCCAATCCATAGCTGTCTGTGACAAGGTATATAAATGTAAGAATAAAGAGGGCTGGGCGCTCTTCTGCTCTCCTGCCCAGCCTTGGTGGCTCTGACCTGACCTGAGTGCCTAATTTCTTCGTGTCCAACTGTGCGACAGCAAATAAGCATATTTGGCAAGAATCACCAATTAGAATTATAATTCGTAAGGTAATTCCCCCTGCTTGAAGCCCCTTCTAAATCCTGCCCCCTCAGATGAGAACTAAACTATGTTTATAAAAATATGTCTCGAAGGGCTGTCCTCAACCTCGGTTGCTAGGAAAAAACAAGATTGGATAGGAGCCTCAGACCCCCAGCTTTGAAGCTTTTTGGAATGTGTTTTGTCTTTCTGCCTATCAGGTAAGGTAAGGAAAAATTCTGAAGCTAAGCTGTGAATACAACACTAGAGCTGCAAAGATATGTGTAAAGAATACAGAGAATATATAAAAGAAGAAAGGTAAAAAGTCAATTTGGCATCAATATCATTAACTGGCCCTTGAAGATTTCCGGATGCAATTTGAGCCTCTATAGCAGTTATAACTGTCCTATTAACCATCTCTTTTTCTGTTTCATCTAATAATGTGTCTATCACTGCGTTTACATCACCCCAGTCTGGGTTTTGTGTCTTAATAGCCCTATCTACAAGATTAGCCACCTTTTTGGAATTGTCTCTATACCATCCAACTGAGACTTTCCACTGCTGCATTTCTACAAGGAAAAACAGTGTATTTATGTAAATTATCCCTTGATTGCCCACAGCCTCCCTCAAAGGGGCTTGTATAGCTGGCTCTTCCCTTTCTGGTTCTTTTTCTTTTTAGATCTAGTACACTTAGCTACTGGACTGGATGCTTTTATGGCTTCTCAGGCTGTTTTTCCCCTTGTCCTCATAGCCACAGTAGCTGCAGCAGCTTTGTCCTCAGTTTCATCTTCCAAACAACTATCTGTATCTGAGCCACCCTGCTCACTTTTAATCAGGGCTGTTCCACTGGTACAGGGTGTTGCATCAGTCAAGTGCCGGTCAGGAGGTGACCCCCTAGCTCTTGCGCCAGCCACGCGGCAGTGCAGAGGTGGCGACTAGGCCCCCCAACCCCTGCTGAGGGGGTCGGTGGCAGTGGGAAGCCCTCAGCCACCCCCATCCCCACCATCAGGGATGGTGGTGGCAGTAAGCCCTCCCCCACCCCCACCAGTGGGGGCAGCAGCAGCAGGGGCCCTCCTCTTCCCAATGGTGGGGGAGCAGTGGGAGCGGCAGGAGTTCACCAGAAACTGATGCCTTTTTGCTGGTCCTAAAATCATGTGCCAGACCAGTTTGTTCTAGATTGGTTACTGAAAATTAGAATATTCAACAAAGAAGATGACTGATTGTATTGTAAGCGACAAGCTCGCTCTCTTAGCTCTCTTAGCTCTCTTCTTTTAACTTCCTTAAATCCTCTCTCTTAACTGCTCTCTTAGACCTTTGCTCTCAACTCTCTTAGATCCTTGCTCTTAGCTCTTCTCTCTTCTCTTGCCTCTCTGACCTGCTCCGGGCTGCATCTGGCAGCTTTCAGCAGGTCTCTTACACTAACGTTCTTTTACAATAAACCTCATGCTCGACAACCTGACTACAGAGATATCTCATCTGTCCCGGCCGTCTGAAACCGACCCGCAAACTCTGCAGTGAGGTAATTCCTCCCTGGTTCAACCCTTTTTAAATTCCCCACCGTTAGATAGGAACTAAATTTTGTTTATGAAAATGTGTCTTGGAGAGCTAGTTTCAACCTTGGCTTCCCTGAGAATCTAACCTTGGACCCCCAGCTTGGAGCCACTGGGGAATTTATTTTGTCCTTCTGTCGAATAGAGTAGGTGAAATGCTAGCTACAAATACTATGATAGGCTACAAATATATGTGTAAAGAATATAGAAAATATATAAAAGAAAAAAACCCGCAAAAATCAATTCAACATCAATGAGCATAGATTTGCCAAGGCAATTCACTCCAAGAAGTATTTCTAATGACTTGGACAGAATGAGCAATTGGCTCACTAGAGTAATGTTTTGAAATTGATTTTCAGTCAGGGGAAAATATAAGGGATATCAAGAAGGTTATTCTAAAACACCTTGGCCACTACCTTTAGGATTCATCTAAATAATTTGAAGCCCATTAAGCAAAAGTCAATTCTAGCCAAATGTGGTCTGAGGATGTAGTACCAGCTCAAGTGTGATGGAAAACAGTAAAAAAAGAAACTACTAGCCATCCTGCATGCAAAAGTCAGATGCTAAAAAATGGATCATCATTTGAAACTAATAACATCTCTATTTCCAGACACATGCTCAACCAGCTGCTGATATAAAATAAGACTTATCCCAAATAAATTAATAAGACAGTATAAATAAAGGCATATAGACCATTCATAAATAGTCTTTTGGCAACAGAACGCACTGGAGCTGCCTTTGTTGATGGTTGCAGTAAGAGCCACATTTGTGCTACTGTGGAGGAGGGGTGTCCCTTCGCCATGTGTTCTGCTTGCCGGCAGCAATGGTGGGATCCATCTCCAGACTTTCTGACATTTTGTCACAGATGATATCCACGAGTTGCTCAAATGTCTGCTTGACGTTAACGTCCTTGACACTTGTTTCAAAAAATTCAAATCTTAAGAAAATAAATATATTTATGTTTTATGTATACTCCAGCATTTCCAATAAATATATGAACTTCTCTTGAGGAAGGAAAAGTGGAAAGACACACAGAAAGCATGATATTGCAAGAGTAGTTAAAATTGCAACAGTCAGGGTAACTACATTAGTCTTGTTTTATACCAAGCCAGATGAAATCAGGAGTGGCCTAAATACATTCCTTTAAACAAATTCTACTTTAAAACAGTTTCATCTAATAATTGACACCACTTTGAGAGTGTTATTATGTTAGAAATGCCCTAGATATCTAACCATCGTGAAGGATTAATCTCCTCTTCCATGTCTATTATGCTCCTCTGGGCACTATTCAGCTGGAAACAGCCACTTCTACCATGAAGATGATCTGCTTACCATGTAGTGTTCATGTTTGAGTACTAGCCTAGGCTTAAAGCAAATAATTATTTTTAGCTTGGTATGATATCCAAGCATGGACTAATAACCAATGCAAAAACTTAACAGTATGTTCTGAATGTTCTTTGAATTTTTAATTTACATAAGTGATGAATTTGCACAAAGTGTTAGATTTTTTAAATGCATAGGAGGTAAACACAGGCCAAAGTGTTCATAGGTAAATTGTATAAGAAGATATAAACATTGAACAAGGATCTAGTCATACAACTTCTACTAATATCAACAAGAAGTGTGAGGATAACCTTATAGGTATGAGTACACTTTGGTGTGAGAACTCCACATTTCACTGGAAAACAGGAAGACCATGCATAATAACAGACCATATACAGGAATAATTGTCGCTATTGGGGAAACCAGGGGTGGCCCGGTGTGTTGCAGCCTTCCTGGAGGAAGTGTTCCATCAGAGAATGGCCTCTCTAAGGGACTTGGCAACCCCCTAAATGGTGGGTGATTTCTGCAAGTGTAGCAGCTTCTCTGCTACAAGTGATATCAGCTCTTGTGATTCAGCTCTTTGTGAAATCACCTGAGGCAAACTCGGGGACAGAGAGATGAGGGGCATCATATGGCAGTTCCAAAAGGTAGCTTTTATTGTCCAGCAGCTCTTGTGAAGGGGAGGCCAGAGATGACGGTTGCTCCCTCACCCAAAGGCTGAGGCAGGGGTCTTCTATGGGAAAGGCAGGGGGTGGGGTAGGAACCAGTTAGCCAATTGGGTACAAAGTATTACCACAGAGAAGCAAGGCATGCCTGGGTGGTTCATCTGGTCGCCATGACCCAGAGGTAGGTTTCTTATCTCTGAGTCATTTTGCCCTCAGGCTTTTCTCCAAGGGAGTGCAGAGGGCTTTTGAGCCAAGAGCTCACAGCCCTCCACAAATAATGTACTGGGAAGTGGTTTGAATCTATGTGTCAGTGTTTTAGCTTAGCTTGGCTTATATGTCTCCTCTGTTGTAAACTAGAAAGAAAATCAATATTAAATATAAAGATAGACATACAAATACCTCAAAGGTGTGTGCCAAGAGGATGGTGCCAGACTGTTCACTTGTGCCCAGTGACAGGATGAGGAGCAATGGCCATAAACTAAAACACAAGAATGATCACCTTGACATGAGGAGGAACTTCTTTGCATGGCAGGTCCAGAGCACTGTGTCTTAGGTTACAATGGTATGTATTCTATCACCATCTTCATGGGATGTTGGGGCCAGGTGGGGCAGTCTTCCTGGCTCATCCCTGATGGCCATGGGACATCTTCTCTAATAGGCCAGCCGTTAAAGCCAGGTGAGGAACTTTGTTTTGCTCATCCCTAATGGCTGCAGTTAATGGGCCATTGAGTCCCACTGATAAACTCCATCATCCCACTGTGAGATGCCCCGCCCAGGGGGAGGAACCAATGTATCCCTATCTGCATATAAACTAGGATTTGAAACACCACAAGTCAGCTTTTCCACTGGATTCCCAGAGGAAGACCAGATCCTTCTACACCACCACTGGACCTTCAGAGGAGAACTACACCTTTCACAGGATCACTGCTTCAACAGAACCACATTTATCACTCCCAGAGGACTGCAACCACCTTCTAAGTGGACTACTACCAACACCCTGACCGACAGGGTGTCAGGTTGTATTCTGAATCTGTCAGTGTTTTTTGTACTATTGCATTTTTCTATTAAATTGTAGATCTGACTTTGAGTCTCTCGCTGATTTGTTTTCAAACTACCACATTTTTTGGCACCCAACGTGAGGCCAGGCCCTGAGGCACGTCAGAATTACAATTTTGTGTTCTAGAAGCCACCTATTCACCATGATACTCAACATACTTACATGTGTCCTGTACCTTGCTCTATATATATTTCCACAGATGGGGAACTACCTGCCCGTAGTAATGCTCCTGTGTAGGCCGGGGTATCGTATAAAAATTTCTTTATTAGTTTACTATGTCTATTGGATGATAACCTCCGAGGCAACGAACACCATTCCGAATATTTATTCAATTTTGTTTGCTTGTCCTAGTCTGGGCTGTTACATCTGGGGCCTCCTCAACAATCGCACCCAGTCCCTAGGGGAAAGAGTAGAGAATGGTTTCTTTCAGCCTTTCAGACCTGACACAACAGTTTTTGAAAATATTGAGTTCCCTTTGGATGTCAAAGATGGTATAATCTTGCTGTTAGTTCTGCTTGTCTTCTTTGTACAGCCTGCACTGTGTACACCATGCTTAGAGTCAGAACAATGCTCAATACAACACAGTGTCCTCAAGATGAGGACAAGAAAAGCAGCAAAGCAACAGGCACCGTATCTAAACAAACTGTCATGGAGGAAAAAAAGACTGAAAGAAACGACAGTGTCTCCACACAGCCATCACCAAGCCAGAACAGCCTAAGCCAGTAGCAGTTGCCCCCCTTCAGAAAAAGAAAACCAGGAGCAAATCAGCCCGTACAGCGACCGATGAGGAGGAGGCTGGACCTTCGCACCAAGCAGAAGAGACGGAGCCAGAGATCATCACTCGCTCTTTATCCCTGGGTGAGCTGCGTGACCTACGGAGGGAGTTCACCCGCCAGACAAATGAATCCATCCTGACCTGGCTTCTTCACATCTGGGACGCTGCAGCCAATGACACCATGCTAGATGGAAGTGAGGCCAGGAAACTTGGATCCCTGACCCAGGATGTGGTCATTGACCAGGGGATCGGGAAAACCCAAGAAATTCTCAGCCTCTGGCAGCGACCGCTGGCAAGTGTAAGGGACAGATACCTTTGTAAAGAAGACCTCCAGGTGCACCAAAGAAAATGGAGCAAAATGGAACAAGGTATCCGATGCCTGAAAAAATTAGCCGTGCTGGAGATCATTTTCTCAGAAGATGAGAGATTCCCTAAGAACCCAGATGATGTCCAATGCACATCACAGATGTGGTTGAGATTCACACGGCTCGGACCAGAGATATACTCCCGTTACCTAGCAACACTGCAATGAAGGGAAGGAGCGGACAAGGTGGGAGTACTGGTCAACAAACTAAGAATTTATGAGGACACTGTCACTGCCCCGTTATGCACCCATGTCTCATCTGTGGAAACAAAGCTAGCTGAGCATGTCCGGAGCTTGGAAGAGAAACTCAGAAAGGAGCTGAAGCAAGAAATTCACCACATCTCACCAGAACCAACAAGAGTCTCTGCTATTAGGAGCCAACATTCCCCAGCCAGAGAAAGAAGATACACTCCACGAGGTAACGTCTGGTTTTTCCTTCAGGAGCATGGAGAAGACATGAGAAAGTGGGACAGAAAACCCACCTCTTCCTTAGCAGCCCGAGTACGTGAACTGAAAAGAGGAACACCTACCATGAGAAGCCCACCTAGAGTCAACACTGCTCCGGTCTCTTGTGGACAGAACTCTGAACAGTATAGGAATGATGATATTGTTGCCTTTTCCCCCAGCCTGGAAAAGAAACTCGAGATCATTTTAGCAAGGAGGTAATATAAAAGGGGATCTTTATTTTGAAGGTCTTCAGGAGCAGTTATGGAAAGGTGTCCATAAAAGCCCACCCCCTCCAGGGGTGAGTACATATTTATAGCTTTTAGGAAATTAGCATAATTGATTAAAAGCACCAATAAGGAGAACAAGTGGTGATTCAATTCCCCCCCAGGTCCAGCCCCTTCTCTGGAGCCCCCCTCTCAGCACCGGCTGTACTTTGTTTATGAAAATGTACCTCAGAGTTGTTCTCGGCCTTGGTTCCCAGGAAGAACCGAGATAGGACAGGGCCTTGTACCCCCTGGGGCTTGGAGCTCTGGAATTTGTTTTGTCTTTCTGCTTAGGGAAAGGCCATGGAAAAGTACTGGAAAAACTAGCTATTAATACAGTAGGCTACAGAGCTACAAATATATGTGCAAAGAGTACAGAGAACATATAAAAGAAAAAAGGCAGAAACCAAACGGCATCAATATGACCGATCCTCTTGAAGGGACCTCAAGAACATATTTACAGGAAGAGAGCAACGTGTACCACGATCAGGAATAGAGGGGCCCTGCCTCTAGCCAGGTAGAGGAAAGGGACAACCGGATCTATTGGACTGT
The DNA here is from genome assembly GCA_034509425.1 of Eopsaltria australis. NCBI lineage: Eukaryota > Metazoa > Chordata > Aves > Passeriformes > Petroicidae > Eopsaltria > Eopsaltria australis. The sequence continues at coordinate 41,738 of JAVTVJ010010748.1, forward strand.
GTGGATCCGATGGCCTGGCACGTCTGACCCACAAAGATACACGGCTTTGGTTGACACCAGCACCCAATGTACCCTGATGCCATCAAGGTACATGGGAACAGAATCTATTTCTATTTCTGGGGTGACAGGAGGATCCCAGCAGCTGACTGTATTGGAAGCTGAAGTGAGTTTAACTGGGAATGAGTGGCAGAAACACCCCATCGTGACCAGCCCAGAGGCCCCATGCATCCTGGGCATAGACTATCTTGGAAATGGGTATTTCAAAGACCCAAAAGGACATCGTTGGGCTTTCGGGATAGCCGCTGTAGAAACAGAAGACATCCGACAGCTAAATACCTTGCCTGGTCTCTCAGATGACCCCTCTGCTGTGGGACTGCTAGAAGTTGAAGAACAGCAGGTACCAATCGCCACGGCACAGACAGAGACTCTATGGTTCCCATCCATGAGATGATTCGTAAACTGGAGAGCCAAGGGGTGGTCAGCAAAGCTCATTCACCCTTTAACAGCCCTATATGGCCAGTGCGTAAGTCCAGTGGAGAATGGAGACTGACAGTGGATTATCGTGGCGTGAATGAGGTCACACCCCCACTGAATGCTGCTGTGCCAGACATGTTGGAACTTCAGTATATACTAGAATGCAAAGCAGCAAAGTGGTACACGGCCATCAATACTGCCAATGCCTTTTTCTCCATTCCTCTGGCAGCAGAGTGCAAGCCTCAGTTTGCTTTCACCTGGAGGGGCGTGTAGTACACCTGGAACAGACTCCCCCAAGAGTAGAAGCACAGCCCCACCATCTGCCATGGACTAATCCAAGCTGCACTGGAAAAAGGTGAAGCTCCAAACATCTCCAGTACATCAACAACGTTATCCTATAAGAGAACACAGCAGAGGAAGTCTTTGAGAAAGGAAAGAAGATCATCCAAATTCTCCTAAAAGCTAGTTTTGCTATCAAGCAAAGTAAAGTTAAGGGACCCGCTCAAGAAATCCAGTTTTTAGGAGTCAAGTGGCAAGATGGATGTCGCCAGATCCCGACAGAAGTAGTCAACAAGATCACTGCTATGTCCCCACCTACGAACAAGAAGGAAACCCAGGCTTTTCTAAGAGCTGTCAAGTTTTGGAGAATGCATATCCTGGAATACAGCACAATTGTAAGCCCTCTTTACCTCGTGACACGAAAAAGAAATGATTTCCAGTGGGGTCCTGAGCAACAACAAGCATTCGAACAAATTAAGCAGAAGATTGCCCACGCAGTAGCCCTTGGGCCAGTCAAAACAAGACAGGATGTGAAAAATGTGCTCTACACTGCGGCCGGGGAGAATGGTCCATCCTGGAGCCTGTGACAGAAGGGACCTGAAGAGACTCGAGGACGACCACTTGGGTTCTGGAGTTGGGGATACAAAGGATCTGAGGCCAGCTATACCCCAACCGAGAAAGAGATTCTTGCGGGTTATGAAGGAGTTCGAGCTGCCTCGGAAGTAATTGGCACTGAAGCACAGCTGCTTCTGGCACCCTGACTACCAGTGCTGGGTTGGATGTTCAAGGGGAGGATTCCTTCCACACACCATGCTACTGACGCCACATGGAGCAAGTGGATTGCACTGATCACACAGCAAGCCCAGATAAGAAACCCTAATCGCCCTGGGATTCTGGAAATTATAACAAACTAGCCTGAAGGTGAGACTTTTGGATTATCTTCTGAAGAAGAGAAGGGGCAAGTGACACGTGCTAAAAAATCTCCACCATATAACGAGCTACCAGAGAGCGAAAGATGATATGCCCTCTTCACTGATAGTTCCTGCTGAATTGTGGGTGCTAACCAGTAGTAAAAAGCTGCTGTATAGAGCCCCACATGACAAGTCGCACAAGCTACTGAGAGAGAAAGTAGATCGAGTCAGGTCACAGAGCTTAGAGCCGTCCAGCTGGCTTTAGATATTGCTAAGCGAAAAAAGTGGCCTTTGGCTCTGTCTCTACACTGACTCCTGGATGGTAGCTAACGCTTTGTGGGGATTGTTGGATCGCTAGAGAAAGACCAACTGGCAGCGCAGAGGGAAACCCATCTGGGCCGCTGAGATTTGGCAGGACATCGCTACCCGTGTAGAGTGGCTTACTGTGAAAGTCTGACACGTGGATGCACACGTACCCAAGAGTCGGGCCAATGAAGAGCATCGTAACAACGAGCAAGTAGACCGAGCTGCCAAACTGAGAGTATCACAAGTAAATCGAGACTGGCAGCACAAGGGGGAATTATTTCTAGCTCGTTTTGCCCATGATGCCTCCGACCATCAGGGACGAGATGCAATGTACTGATGGGCTCGTGACCGAGGGGTGGACTTTACCACGGACAGCATCTCACAGGTCATCCATGGCTGTGAGACCTGCGCTATGATCAAGCAGGCCAAGCGGGTGAAGCCTCTGTGGTACAGTGGACGATGGTCGAAGTATAGGTATGGGGAAGCCTGGCAAATTGACTACATCACCTTTCCCCAAACCCGCCAAGGCAAGCGCTACGTGCTGACCATGGTGGAAGCAACCACTGGATGGTTGGAGACCTATGCTGTGCCTCATGCTATCGCCCGAAACACCATCTTAGGCCTAGAAAAGCAAGTCTTGTGGAGACATGGCACCCCTGAGAGAACTGAGTCGGACAATGGGACCCATTTCAAGAATGGCCTTATAAACAGCTGGGCCAGAGAACATGGCATCGAGTGGATATATCATATCCCTTCTCATGCACCAGCTGCCGGGAAAGTTGAACGGTGCAACCGACTACTTAAGACCACCCTGAAGGCACTTGGCAGGGGGACCTTCAAAAATTGGGAAGTGAACTTAGCAAAGGCCACCTGGATGGTCAACACACGAGGCTCCATCAATCGAGCTGGTCCTGCCCAGTCTGAACCCTTGCGCACAGTGGACGAAGACAGAGTCCCTGTGGTACACATGAGAGGTATTTTAGGAAAGACTGTTTAGATTAGTCCCACCTCAGACAAAGGCAAACCCATCCGCGGGGTTGTTTTTGCTCAAGGACCTGGTTACACTTGGTGGGTAATGCAGAAAGATGGGGAAACCCATTGTGTACCACAAGGAAACTTAATTTTAAGTGAGAACTGTGTATAAAGTTTCACTGTATATGTATATATATATATAAAGGGGGTACTGGTTTGGGTATCACATAGATGGTGATAGAATAAGGGGTGGATAATGTCTTAGGTTACAATGGTATGTATTCTATCACCATCTTCGTGGGATGTTGGGGGCTGGGCGTGGCAGTGTTCCTGATGGCTGCAGAACGGTTTGCTAATGGGCCGGTCATTGGGGCCGGATGGAGCACTTTACTCACCCCAAACATTACAGATAGTGGCTCATCATCCCATTGTGAGATGCCCCGCCCAGAATGAGGAACCAATGTATCCCGATCTGCATATAAACTGAGATTTGAAGCACCATAGGGAGCTTTTTCCACGGGATTCCCAGAGGAAGACCAGACCCTTCTACACCACCACTGGACCTTCAGAGGAGAACTACACCTTTCTCAGGATCACTGCTTCAACAGAACCAATTCTATCACTCCCAGAGGACTGCAGCCACCTTCTAAGTGGACTACTGCCAACACCCTGACCGACAGGGTGTCAGGTTGTATTCTGACTCTGTCAGCGTTTTTTGTATTATTACATTTTTTTCCTATTAAATTGTAGTTCTGACTTTGAGCCTCTCACTGATTTGCTTTCAAACTACCACAGTCTCCCTCTCTGTAGACATTCCAAACCCACCTGGATGCGTTCCTGTGCCACCTGCTCCAGGTGGCCCTTTCTTGACAGGGGAGTTGGACTGTGTGCTCGTTTTGCATGGCCTGGTTTTTGGTAGTGGGAGTGGATACAGATGTGGCTTCTGTGAGAAGCTGCTAGAAGCTTCCACCATGTCCAGCAGAGCCAATCCCTGATGGCTCTGAAGATGGGCATGCCACTGGCCAAGGCTGGAACAATTAGAGATAGTGATAATGCCTCTGTGATAACATATTTCGGAAGAAAATCAAAACAAAGTGAGGTGCACAGTTTTTTTCTAGCCAGAGAAGAGGAGGACGTGAGAACATGTGAGGGAAACAACATGGAGATACCAGGGTCAGTGAAGAAGGAGGGGGAGGAGGTGTTCCAGGCGCTGGAGCCAAGATTCCTCTGCAGGCTGTGGTGAGGACCATGGTGAAGCAGGCTGTCCCCTTGCAGCCCATGGGGATCCATGGGGCATGCAAAGATCCACCCACAGCCTGTGGGGAAAGTGCCCATGCTGGAGCATGTGGATGCTTGAAGGAGGCTGTGATCCAGTGGGAGACCTGGTGGAGAAAGAAGGCCCTTGCTTCCAGGCTGGAGCAGCCTGTCCTTGGAGGACTGCACCCCATGGAAGAGTGACCCACGCTGCAGCAGTTTTGGGAGGACTGCTGCTTGTGAGAGTGGACCCACACTCGAGAAGTTCATGGAGAACTGTCTTGTGGAGGGGCTGTTGGAGGGCCTAGCAGAGAGCACCCTGCAGTCAGTGAACAAAGTGGACATTCTGACCTTAGTGGGCCATAAGCCCTGGGAACAGCAAACAAGAATTTAAAGGTGGTTAAGTAGAAGAAACATTATATATTATGTTGTTTCTTGTTTCAACAAAGTCATGCAGGACAGGAATTAACCAATGTTGCTAGGAAACATGATTTATTAAGGTAGTGGAAAGTTTTGCCTGAAACCTGTCAGAGTATAAAAGGCCATGCTTTAGAATCAATAAACAACTTCGCCTTTTGCTTGCACCCTCGTGGAGTCCCATCTTTCAATCCTGCATCACTGTCTCCCATGGAAAGGGACCCCATGGTCTCACAGGGGAAGGACTCCTCTCCCTGAGCAGTGCAAGAAAACCTCGGGTGATGAACTGACCAATCTCCCATGCTCTGTCTCCCTGCGCTGTTGATGGCAAGGAGGGAGGGGTTGGGGGAAGAAAAGGTGTTTTTAAGAGTTTATTTTACTTCTCATTATCCTCCTCTGATTTTGTTAGTAATAAATGTATTTTGTACCTCTAAGCCAAGCCTGTTTTGCCCTTGGAGTGTTTTTCTCCCAGTCCTTATCTCAACTCATAAACCCTTTGTTAATTTTTTCCCTCCTCTGCCCAGCTGTGGCAGGGGACAGTGAGTGACTTCCATGCATTCCTGGCATTTGGCCAGTGTCAAACCATGACAGACTAGATGATCTCCACAGGTCCCTTCCAACTCCAACTACTCTGTCATTCTGTGAAAGCAAGTATAACCTCACTTGCTGGTGACTTCAGTGCTCTTGCAGAGCTCCATGCAGAAGACTGTTCAGATCTACTATAGCAGCAGAGGATTTTCTTTTATTACCAGCAACATAGGTTTTCTTTCACCATCCCTGGGGCAAAGGGATTGGGCCACAATTTCTTCTCTATCTCTGTTCAAATTTTTAATCAAATCGCAGTTACTTCAATATCTACTTATTTCTACACAGGTGCCTTGGTTCACTGACTTTAGTTAGAACATTTTCATCCCCCATTACTTCAATAAGTTACAGGGAATTAGCTTAGTCCATTACCATGGCTTCAAAAAAGAAGTTTCAGCTTCAGCACTGAGGCAACTCCTCATGCTCCTCCCTCTGGGCGTCAGCTCTGCTTCCTTCACTGACCTCAAAGTCTCTGTGTTTCTTTAGATGTCTTCACTCTTTTCTCTCTTTTGTGTAGGGGAGGATGGATATCTGCAGGTTTCATCCAGACACTGAAAGGGTTAATCTCTCTCGCGGGCCACTGTGATGGTCACGTGGTCTCTGCTGGCAGCAGCCGCGTTGTTCGAAAGAGTCTCAGTCGAGCGGCAGCAGCGGCAGAAGCAGCCAGGATCTCAGTAGCCTTGCGCCTTGAAGTTGGCCCGACCCGGGGCAAGAGAGCAGGGCCTGGCCCGGCCCGGATGGAGCCGGCCCAGCCCCGCCCAGCCCGAGGCAGGGGCCCGGCCCTTCCTGGCCGTGGTTGGAATTTCGGTCGAACTGTGTCTGAACTGGAGGGCCTGGCCCGGGTCCTCCCCCGCGCCGAGCTGCGCTGCGGCTCCAAGTTCCCCTCCCCCCCTCGCAGCCGGAAGGGGTGGGGGGAGGACACACGCCCAGTCTTATCAGAGAGAGAACAAGGGGACAGCTTTCTCTGGCAAAAACAGGAAGAGAGCTTCTCCCAGGTGTCCCCTATTTATATATGATTTTTTCCAAAGGCGGTCCAACTTATAATTTGTTTGCATATTGTAGTATATGTGTCAAAATAATTAGTGCTAAAATTTAAGATTACAGCATTTTACTGAAGTTGAGAGAAAGCACAAATGCTGGAAACAGGTAGCCCCAAAAAAATTGTGCATTTTGTGGGATTTCCTCGTCTGGCAGAGCTCCAGGATATGTATTCTCAATGTGTACAAACAAAGATATGGCTCCAGGATATGGATTCCATGTGTGCATATACAATAAATAATATACATCGCCAGAAACTCATTCCATCAGCAAAATCGACTACTGATTTCAAGAACTGTCATCAGACGTGGCAGAAGGACAGAAAAAACTACACTGTTGTATTGAAAAGATAAAATTAACAAAGAAGAAAAAAGGTATAAAAAGACACCTCATGGAAACCGCAACGGGGAACTGGTGAGATTTGAACCTACAGTGTTTCGGACCCAGTTCACCCCAACGCCGATCGCCTGGCTCGGCGTTGTTTTTTTTGCTTCGTGGCTCTTTTTCAAATTTTCTACTTTGATTTTTAATAAATTCTCTTTAATCATAAAATTGGCTGATTCATTTATAACAAACTTGGTGACCCCGACGTGATCCAAATCTCAGTTCTGCGGTTTCCCCCTCTGATCAGGAGGTGCCCTGCTAATTTAGCGGCCTGATGGCAGGGGAGAGCCGGCAGAACCATTTGGATTCCGAACAGTAAATTAAGATAAAAGCCACAAGCTAAAGGGGAAAGAGGAACGAGCTCAGAGCTCCCAAAGACACTTAGAGGGGACGGCCCTCGGAACCGCGGCGCATTTTTTCATTCATAAAATTCTATGTTCACGGAGATCCACACAGGAAAAGGGTCCATAAGTACTGCAGGTTGAATGAGGGTGACTGAGCATGTGTATGAGACGTGATAATATCACCAAAGCGAGAGTGGACCCCAAAAACCGCAGTTCCGTATTCCCGCGAGGGTCCCGGTCAGTCACGGGGGAAGCGAATCTGACGGGAAACTCATTACACACACCAAATCCGAAACTCGGGAAAAATTAGGACTTCAGCCACAGGAAGGCTAGAGGGAAAGGTACGTTCTTAGGCACTTGAGAAACTGGTAAGCCCTCTTTGCCTAGGACCAGGGAGGTCCAGGGGAGAGAAAGTAGAGAGGAGTAAAAAGGGAGCTTTTACCCGATCAAAACCACATGGGACGGACCTCCGCTGGTCACTAGAACGGTGTTAAAAACGAGGTCCAGTCTCCTGTTAAAATTTAAAGGTTTAATAAAAAAGACAATAAGGGACAAGGTATAGGGTAAAAGGTTACAACATCCAGGTGATGCTGGGAACCCTTGGCATGGAGCCAAGAGCACCTCTGACATGGTGAGAGACTCTATATACTTTTCTTATTGCGTCAGCCTGTTACATATTCATAGACAAGTATACATATTCAAACTTTCTCCAAACTATTTTACATTTTCCAAGTACTCGTTAGCATGGCTCCTCCTTGGGTTCGCCTTTTTAGAGCATGTGTAGTTTCTTTGGGGACTCCAATATCTTCTTTTGTCCATCGATGTCCAGGAGATGGTTGCTGTCGATAGAGATGTCCTGGGGCAGGAGCCTGTTACACCCATGCTTATCCAACTAAGCAGGTGGTTTAATTATTTTAACACAGCTACATTAGCCACTACATCTAAGCTAGAACAAAAAAGCATTAAAGCATTTAAAAGTGATTATATTTCTATAACAAAAGCCACTTCCACAAGGACCAACATCATACACATAGCATTCATTATTTGCGAAAAGCCAACACTATAATATGCATTTATAACCACGGTAATCCAAAAATTAACTGCCACAGGAAGGCTAGAGGGAAATGGATGTCCTCAGAAATTTGAGAGACTGGTAAGCCCTCTTTGCCTAGGGCCGGGAAGGCCCAGGGGAGAGAAAAGTAGAGATTACAGTAAGGCTAGAGGGAAAGGTACGTTCTCAGGAACTTGAGAGGAACTTGAGAAACTGGTATGCCCTCTTTGCCTAGGATCAGGTAGGTCCACGGGAGAGAAAAGTAGAGAGGAGTAGAAAGGGTGCTTTTACCCGATCAAAACCACCCGGACGGACCTCCGCTGGTCACTGGAAACAGTAATCCAAAAAAATTAACCCAACATGGTGTGTAAAAGCACCATTGAGAGTGGGTTTGTAAAGGTGTAACTGAGCGAAACATGGCACAAACCCGGTTAGGAAAGTGAGTGTGTGTCTCTAGTAAGTGCATTTCTGGTCTCCCGCGAGAGACCTGGTCCCAGAAGAAAAACGCAATTAAAGAGTCAGAGCGTAATACCTTGTAAAATGGGACAGAGGAAAGCAAAACCTGAGGGGGGGGGGGGAGGGGGGGGTGCCCAGGAAAAACCTTAGGAGAAAAAGAGAGTAATCTACCAGAAATTCCCCGAGATAGTCTGCGGGGAGTAATGCTGGAATACTGGGAAGGGTGCCCCTCAACAGAAAAAACTCTAATGAAATTGGTGATTCAAATGTTGAATTACATCCTAACCAAAACACCAAACCTCTACCTCTTAAAGAGAGACAAATTCCAGAACTTAAATTGAAATCCCTAATTAAAACTGAACTCTCCGATGGACCCCAAAGTGGTCAAAGGAGATATACATTCACATTCCCCTGCAATTCGCTACCATCACCAAATCTTCAGGAAAAGTATAAATATCTGAGGAGAATTTGTTTCACAGGGGAAAAAAAAATATTATGGGATGGTATGGAAAGTTTTAGATTCTGGACTGTGAGTATGACACTATATTGATAAGTACACACGGGCCAGGAGGAGCAATGCAGTCGGCTAAAAATACCTCTGCAGCTGCAAAAATCAACTGTTTGCAAATAAAACACAAACCTGCAGAAGTGAGTATCTCAAACTCTGCAGCGATGATTCTTACCTTGCTGAAAAGGACTCTGTCCTGGTTTGAAGGACAGGTGTCTGTTAAGGAAGGCAGGACCCTCCCTTGGAATGGGAAACTGTAACCCCCCTCCCTCCGAATTATTATAAAGGCTCTCAGGCAAAGATATGGGAATAGGAATAACAGTTCTTTACTACTATCTAAAACAAAGGATAACAAATAACAACAACTATAACGTTAACCAACAAACAGAACCAGAAACTCAGTGGCAGCCTGCTCGGCTTCAGGCACCTTTCCCTTTGGTGCAGTTCTAGTCACAGCCTGCAGGGGCGCTCTGGGTGCGGTGATTCCCCGGTGGCTGCAGGGGCGCTCCGGCGTGAGCTCAGGTAGCACACGGCGAATGGCGACTGCCCGAGGCACGGAGGGATGGAGGAGAGCCTTTGCTCCACAGACCCTCGGGAGGGGCAGCTGGTGTTGGTGCCACAGCAGGATCCCGGGACACAGGGAGCTGGGACGGTAAGGGGTCTCCACATGCAGGGAAAAACCCCGCTACAATGTAGCGGAGAAAAGCGGGCTGGTGGCAGGCAGGTCGGCTCCGGATGGGGCAGAGGGCAGAGACTCACAGCAGACAGACCGGCAGCTCCGCGCTGGCTTTTCAGGGGCCGTGGGTTCAGCAGACAGCAGCTCTGACCGTCCAGCTCTGAGGGTCTTGAGCAAGAGAGGGCGTGACCTCCCTCTGCCCTTGCTTTTCAGTCTCTCTAAATCTCGCGTTACCAGGCTCTGCTTCCGTGAGGGGCAATTTTGCCCCACCCTGCCACGGAGAAAGGCTCTACTCTTGTGCTTTGTTTCTCTTAAGTACCCAGTCATTTGTGTCTTAGCAACCCATGGGAGAAAAATTCTTGAGGAAAAGAACTAGATCCAACCTTCAACATTCTCCACCCCGAATTTTTTTCTCATGCAAACACCTTACATCAAATTTAAACTTTCGAGGTATATACATACATGCAGATACAGATACAAGCGCAGTGTCATAAGTAGTTCACCTTAAAACAAGATCTCCTTGAGGTATGCATCGGGTCTCTCCATCCCTTTGCATCACCCACCAGGTGCAGCCCGGTCCCTGAGCAAAGACAACCCCCCGGATGGGATTGTCTTTACTTGAGGCAGAGTTTACCAAAACAGTCTTTCCCAGCATACCTCTCATGTGTAATTCTGGAACTTTATCTCCATCTGTTGTTCGCAAGGGGTCAGAGTGGGCAGGCCCGGCCCGGCTGGAGGAACCTCGGGTGTTCACTAACCATGTGGCCTTTGCTAAATTAGTCTCTCAGTTCTTGAACGTCCCCCCACCCAGTGCTTTCAAGGTGGTTTTGAGCAGGCCATTGTACCGTTCAACTTTCCCAGCTGCTGGTGCATGATAAGGGATATGGTACACCCACTCGATGCCATGTTCCCTAGCCCAGGTGTTTATAAGGCTATTTTTGAAGTGAGTCCCATTGTCGGATTCAGTTCTCTCTGGGGTACCATGTCTCCAAAGAACCTGTTTTTCGAGGCCCAGGATGGTGTTCCAGGCAGTGGCATGAGGCACAGGGTAGGTCTCCAGCCATCCTGTGGTGGCTTCTACCATTGTGAGAACGTAGCGCTTGCCTTGGCGGGTCTGGGGCAGTGTGATGTAATCAATCTGCTAAGCCTCTCCATACTTGTATTTGGACCACCGTCCACCATACCATAGAGGCTTTACCCGCTTGGCCTGTTTGATCGCAGCGCACGTCTCACAATCATGGATCACCTGGGAGATACTGTCCATGGTTAGGTCCACCCCTCGGTCTCGTGCCCACTTATAGGTGGCATCTCTGCCCTGGTGGCCTGAGGCATCATGGGCCCATCGGGCTAGGAACAGCTCCCCTTTGTGTTGCCAGTCTAAATCTATCTGTGCCACCTCAATCTTTGCAGCGTGACCTACCTGCGTGTTGTTCTGGTGTTCTTCGTTAGCTCGACTCTTAGGGACATGGGCGTCTACATGGCGGACCTTTACGGGTAGCTTCTCTACCCGAGTGGCAATGTCTTTCCATTCATCAGCTGCCCAGATTGGCTTTCCTCTACGCTGCCAGTTGGCCTTTTTCCACCTTTTCAGCCAACTCCATAGAGCATTGGCTACCATCTACGAATCGGTGTAGAGATAGAGCTTTGGCCACTTCTCTCTCTCAGCAATGTCCAGGGCCAGCTGAACAGCTTTGAGTTCAGCAAATTGGCTCGACCCACCTTCTCCTTCAGTGGCTTCTGCAACTTGTCGTGTGGGGCTCCACACAGCTGCTTTCCACTTCCGGTTCATCCCTATGATGCGACAGGAACCATCAGTGAAAAGGGCGTAGCACTTTTCTTCATCTAGCAGTTGATTATATGGTGGAGCCTCCTCAGCCCGGGTCACTTGTTCTTGCTCCTCTTCATCAGTGAGACCAAAACTCTCACCTTCTGGCCAGTTCGTAATTATTTCTAGGATCCCAGGGCGGTTCGGATTTCCAATGCGGGCGCGCTGTGTGATAAGTGCGATCCACTTACTCCATGTGGCATCGGTGGCGTGGTGGGTAGAGGGAGCCTTTCCTTTGAACATCCACCCCAGCACTGGTAGTCGAGGTGCCAGGAGGAGTTGTGCTTCAGTGCCAATTACCTCCGAGGCGGCTTGAACTCCTTCATAGGCGGCCAAGATTTCCTTCTCTGTGGGGGTGTAGTTGGCTTCAGACCCTCTGTAACTCCGGCTCCAGAATCCCAGCGGTCGGCCTCGAGTCTCTCCAGGCACCTTCTGCCAAAGGCTCCAGGACAAGCCCTTGTTCCCGGCTGCAGAGTAAAGCACATTCCTCACCTCTGGTCCCGTCCTTACTGGGCCAAGCGCTACTGCATGAGCGATCTCCTGCTTGATCTGGACAAACGCTTGTTGCTGTTCAGGGCCCCAGTGGAAATCGTTCTTCTTGCGGGTGACCAGGTAGAGAGGGCTCACAATCTGGCTGTACTCTGGAATGTGCATCCTCCAAAAGCCTATGGCCCCTAGGAAAGCTTGAGTTTCCTTTTTGTTAGTCGGCGGAGACATCGCAGTGATCTTATTGATGACCTCCGTGGGAATCTGGCACCGTCCATCTTGCCATTTTACCCCCAAGAACTGGATCTCTCGAGCAGGTCCCTTGACTTTGCTTTTCTTGATGGCAAAACCGGCTTCCAGGAGGATCATGATGATCTTCTCTCCTTTCTCAAATACCTCTGCTGCCGTGTTCCCCCACACAATGATGTCATCGATGTATTGGAGATGCTCTGGAGCCTCACCCTTTTCCAGTGCAGCCTGGATCAGTCCATGGCAGATCGTGGGGCTGTGCCTCCACCCCTGGGGTAACCGATTCCAGGTATATTGCACACCCCTCCAGGTGAAGGCGAACTGAGGCCTGCACTCCGCTGCCAGAGGGATGGAGAAAAACGCATTGGCGATGTCAATGGTGGCATACCATTTTGCTGCCTTGGACTCCAGCTCGTACTGAAGCTCCAGCATGTCTGGCACGGCAGCACTCAATGGTGGAGTCACTTCATTCAGGCCACGATAGTCCACAGTCAATCTCCATTCCCCGTCAGACTTGTGCACAGGCCAGATGGGGCTGTTGAAGGGTGAGTGGGCTTTACTGACCACTCCTTGGCTTTCCAGGTCATGGATCATCTTGTGGATGGGGATCACGGCGTCTCGATTCGTCCGGTACTGCCAGCGGTGCACTGTCGAGGTGGCAATTGGCACTTGTTGCTCTTTTACTCTCAGGAGTCCCACTGCATTTGGATTTTCCGATAGTCTAGGCAAGGTGTTCAGTTGCCTGATGCCCTCTGCCTCCACAGCCGCTATTCCGAAAGCCCACCTGAGTCCCTTTGGGTCTTTGTAATAGCCATTCCGGAGGAAGTCTATGCCCAGAATACATGGGGCCTCTGGACCAGTCACAATGGGGTGTTTCTGCCACTCCTTCTTGGTCAGGCTCACCTCGGCTTCCAGCAAGGTTAATTGCTGTGATCCCCCTGTCACCCCGGCAATAGAAACAGGTTCTGCCTCCACATGTCTTGATGGAATTAAGGTACACTGCGCACCAGTATCAACTAACGCTTCATATTTTTGTGGTTCTGATGTGCCAGGCCATCGGATCCACACTGTCTAAAAGACCCGGTTTTCCCGTGCCTCTTCCTGGCTAGAGGCAGGGCCCCTCTAGCTCTGGTTGTCATTTCTTTCTTGGGCGTACATGGTAGAGGTCCCCTCGAGGGGATCTAAGAGATCGTCCTCTCTTCTGTAATATCTGGCATCTCGGTCACAGGAGGCTGAGGCTACCTTCACTTTAGTAGACCCCCCGCCTCGGTTAGTATTTCCCTCCTTGAGTTGCTGTACCCGTGCTGCCAGGGCAGCAGTGGGTTTCCTATCCCACTTCCTCATGTCTTCTCCGTGATCACACAGGAAGAACCACAGCTCAGATCGTGGGGTGTACCCTCTCTCCCTGGCTGGGGGGCGCTGGGCTCTGACTTTGGGGCTTGTGACTCGCACTGGTGCCGCACTCATCAACCTCATCTCCTCCCTCACCTCCCTCATCATCTCCTCTCTGAGGTCTTTGACCACAGCAGAGACGTGAGCCTGCATTGGGCCACTGATCATACTATCATAATTCCTGAGTTTGGTGGCTATGGAGCCCACTGTCTCTCGGTTGTCATCAGCATTAATTGTTGCAATGAAGATGGTGTATTGGGAGGGCCCTAGCTTTGCCAGATTCCACAACATTTGTCCTGTACACTTGACCTTGTCGGGGTCATTATCATGTTGTCCATCCCTCCCAAAGAGTACCTCCAATACTGCCACCTCCCTCAGCTGTTGGATTCCCTCCTCAAGGGTCTTCCATGGTCTTCTATGATGATATTCCTGCATTCTCTCCCTGTTGACAAACCTCTCTCTTACACTTATTAAAAGCCGTTCCCAGAGAGACAGGGGCCCGTCATCTCTTCCAAATACCTGATCAACCCCTGAGTCCTGGGACAAGGGTCCCAGCTGCCTTGCCTCAATACTATCCAGCTGCACGCCCATACCCATAAGGTCCCAGACCCGAAGTAACCAGGTTGTAAAAGGCTCACGACCCCGTCGCACAATGTCTTTTCGTAGATTACGGAGACTGTCATACCCCAGGGACTCGGTAGTGATTTCAATCCTTGGCCTCCCTACTGGTTGAGAGGGCCCTGCTTCCCCATCATTACTCACTGGCTGCTCTGGTTTGACCTTAGTCTTCCTCTTTTCCACAGGGGCAACTGCTACTGGCTGTGGCTGCCCCTCTGATCTGACTGGAGCCTGAGCGGTGATAGCGTCCCTGGGTTCCTCTGCTGTCCCATTAGACTCTCCCTCTTTGGGGTACGGGAAGGGTTTCCCACCAGCTGGGCAAGTGTATTCCTTCAGCACTTGGCTCATCTCGCGTATCTCTTTCACCAGGACTCCCACCCAATCCGGGTGGGTTGTTTCTGAGGTGGGTTGTGGGACCGGGTCAGACTCTGTAGCAACATCCCTAGTGTCTGGGGCAATGTCAGGTTCTGGGATGGTGTCCCTAGTTTCTGGGGCCATGTCAGGTTCTGTGGCTGCATCCCTAGTCTCTGGGGCCGTGTCAGGTTCTGTGGCAGCATCCCTAGTCTCTGGGGCCGTGTCAGGTTCTGTGGCAGCATCCCTAGTTTCCGGGGCCAGGTCAGTTTCTGTGGCAGCATCCCTAGTCTTTGGGGCCATGTCAGGTTCTGGGGCCTCATCCCTATTGTCTGGGGTAGATGTCAGAGTGGCTATCCAAGTCAGACCCCCTTATCCTGAATGCTAAATAGAGCAGGCCTATCAGCAACACCAGCCACTGTATGGTATCATTAGCATCTAGAGAAGATTTGAACCCCTCAAAGATTGGCGGGGATAGGCCCAAAGAGCTGGGTGAAGGGTTGTGAGAACATTTCTTTTGGTGTCACTTCCTCGCAGTAGGTACCATTATTAAAGTAACCCTGAAAACATGTCATTAGTGTGTGGTAGCTGTGAATCCACATGCCTGCCTTCCAGAGGAAGTTGAAAATCCATGAATTCCTCACCTTATTGACCCATGACACAAACTGTATAACAGCCACTGTAGCCTTAGTTATAGGGCCCATGTTTAGATATGGGGCTGCAAATGGGAGAGAAACAGCTGTGACCACTTGCCATACGAACCGGAATAAGCAAGACCACATGGTGCAACCTAATGAGGTTCCTATATCCAGCACACAAAGAACTGCGTTACTCAAGAACTGTTATCCTTCTTCCCCTCGATGCCCTCGTGCCCCACCGTTGGGCGCCAAAATCTGTCCTGGTTTGAAGGACAGGTGTCTGTTAAGGAAGGCAGGAGCCTCCCTTGGAATGGGAAATTGTAACCCCTCTCCCTCCGAATTAATATAAATTTGAAATCAAGAGGCTCTCAGGCAAAGATATGGGAATAGGAATAACAGTTCTTTACTACTATCTAAAACAAAGGATAACAAATAACAACAACTATAACGTTAACCAACAAACAGAACCAGAAACCCAGTGGCAGCCTGCTCGGCTTCAGGCACCTTTTCCCTTCGGTGCAGTTCCAGTCACAGCTTGCAGGGGCGCTCTGGGTGTGATGATTCCTCGGTGCCTGCAGGGGGTGCTCCGGCGTGAGCTCAGGTAGCACACGGCAATGGTGACTGCCCGAAGCACGGAGGGATGGAGGAGAGCCCTTGCTCCACAGACCCTCGGGAGGGGCAGCTGGTGTCGGTGCCACAGCAGGATTCCCGGACACAGGGAGCTGGGACGGTAAGGGGTCTCCACGTGCAGGGAAAAACCCCGCTATAATGTAGCGGAGAAAACTCAGAGCGGGCTGGTGGCAGGCAGGTCGGCTCCGGATGGGGAAGAGGGCAGAGACTCACAGCAGACAGACCGGCAGCTCCGCGCTGGCTTCTCAGGGGGCCGTGGGTTCAGCAGACAGCAGCTCCGACCGTCCAGCTCCGAGGGTCCCGAGCAAGAGAGCGTGACCTCCCCCCTGCCCTTGCTTTTCCGTCTCTCCAAATCTCGAGTTGTCAAGCCCTGCTTCCATGAGGGGCAATTTTGCCCCACCCTGCCAAGGAGAAAGGCTCTAGCCTTGTGCTTTGTTTCTCTTAAGTACCCAGTCATTTGTGTCTTAGCAACCCATGGGAGAAAAATTCCTGAGGAAAAGAACTAGATCCAACCTTCAACAATATTATATAAAGTTTGAGACTGCTTTGCCTATTCCTAATCCTCATCTCACAGCAAACATCAGGTAAATTTTGGTAAGTGTGCTGGCATTTGGCCAAAAACTCGAATCGGCTAACTGAAACCACTACATGCCTTTAATTAAGTTTTTCAGAGTTTAAGAAGAGCTGCTCATACTGTGAACGATTTTGCTTTTTTTAAGTAAATTATGTCACCTGTTTTGAGTCTCAACACACTTTCAGGCACTGCCCTTGCCCTCTATGTTCTGTGGCTAATTTCTCTGTGCATATTTGCTGCAAAGGTGAGGATTTGAGCTATTCTGACCAAAGTCCTTCTGCTTGCAGAAAGGGCAGGGCCGGCAGAGCTCCTGGCTCTTTCTGCTGGTGCAGAGCAAGAGGTGAGGATGCTCCTCTGGAAGCTGCAGACCCTTTGCCCTACCTGGTGTATGAGTCTCACCTGCACAATACCACAACAGTGAATTCAACCTCAGCATGTTTAACTGCACCAGCTTAATGGGTCTCACTGCAAAGCCTATAAACTGCTCCTGAGCATGGCCACCCTCAGCCCTGCACTTACTCAGTGTCTTCCTGTTGAAGGTTGGATCTAGTTCTTTTCCTCAGGAATTTTTCTCCCATGGGTTGCTAAGACACAAATGACTGGGTACTTAAGAGAAACAAAGCACAAGGCTAGAGCCTTTCTCCTTGGCAGGGTGGGGCAAAATTGCCCCTCATGGAAGCAGAGCCTGGCAACGCGAGATTTGGAGAGACTGAAAAGCAAGGGCAGGGGGGAGGTCACACTCTCTTGCTCGGGACTCTCGGAGCTGGACGGTCGAAGCTGCTGTCTGCTGAACCCACGGCCCCTGAGAAGCCAGCGCGGAGCTGCCGGTCTGTCTGCTGTGAGTCTCTGCCCTCTGCCCCATCCGGAGCCGACCTGCCTGCCACCAGCCCGCTCTGAGTTTTTCTCCGCTACATCGTAGTGGGGTTTTTCCCTGCACGTGGAGACCCCTTACCGTCCCAGCTCCCTGTGTCCGGGGATCCTGCTGCGGCACCGACACCAGCTGCCCCCCCCTCCCGAGAGTCTGTGGAGCAAGGGCTCTCCTCCATCCCTCCGTGCTTCGGGCAGTCGCCATTCGCCGTGTGCTATCTGAGCTCATGCCGGAGCGCCCCCTGCAGGCACTGGGGAATCATCACACCCAGAGCGCCCCCTGCAGGCTGTGACTGGAACTGCACCAAAGAGAAAGGTGCCTGAAGCCGAGCAGGCTGCCACTGGGTTTCTGGTTCTGTTTGTTAGTCAATGTTATAGTTGTTATTTGTTATCCTTGTTTTAGATAGTAGTAAAGAACTGTTATTCCTATTTCCATATCTTTGCCTGAGAGCCTCTTGATTTCAAATTTATAATAATTCGGAGGGAGAGGGGTTACAGTTTCCCATTCCAAGGGAAGCTCCTGCCTTCCTTAACAGACACCTGTCCTTCAAACCAGGACAGATTTTGGCGCCCAATGTGAGGCTGTGCCTCCACCCCTGGGGTAACCGATTCCAGGTATATTGCACACCCCTCCAGGTGAAGGCGAACTGAGGCCTGCACTCCGCTGCCAGAGGGATGGAGAAAAACGCATTGGCGATGTCAATGGTGGCATACCATTTTGCTGCCTTGGACTCCAGCTCGTACTGGAGCTCCAACATGTCTGGCACGGCAGCACTCAATGGTGGAGTCACTTCATTCAAGCCACGATAGTCTACAGTCAATCTCCATTCCCCGTCAGACTTGTGCACAGGCCAGATGGGGCTGTTGAAGGGTGAGTGGGCTTTACTGACCACTCCTTGGCTTTCCAGGTCGCAGATCATCTTGTGGATTGGGATCACGGCGTCTCGATTTGTCCGGTACTGCCGGCGGTGCACTGTCGAGGTGGCAATTGGCACTTGTTGCTCTTTTACTCTCAGGAGTCCCACTGCATTTGGATTTTCCGATAGTCCAGGCAAGGTGTTCAGTTGACTGATGCCCTCTGCCTCCACAGCCGCTATTCCGAAAGCCCACCTGAGTCCCTTTGAGTCTTTGTAATAGCCATTCCGGAGGAAGTCTATGCCCAGAATACACGGGGCCTCTGGACCAGTCACAATGGGGTGTTTCTGCCACTCCTTCCCGGTCAGGCTCACCTCGGCTTCCAACAAAGTTAAGTGCTGTGATCCCCCTGTCACCCCGGCAATAGAAACAGGTTCTGCCCCCACATGTCTCGATGGAATTAAGGTACACTGCGCACCAGTATCAACTAACGCTTCATATTTTTGTGGTTCTGATGTGCCAGGCCATCGGATCCACACTGTCCAAAAGACCCGGTTTTCCCGTGCCTCTTCCTGGCTAGAGGCAGGACCCCTCTAGCTCTGGTTGTCATTTCTTTCTTGGGCGTACATGGTAGAGGTCCCCTCGAGGGGATCTAAGAGATCGTCCTCTCTTCTGTAATATCTGGCATCTCGGTCACGGGAGGCTGAGGCTACCTTCACTGTAGTAGACCCCCCGCCTTGGTTAGTATTTCCCTCCTTGAGTTGCTGTACCCGTGCTGCCAGGGTAGCAGTGGGTTTCCTATCCCCCTTCCTCATGTCTTCTCCGTGATCACACAGGAAGAACCACAGCTCAGATCGTGGGGTGTGCCCTCTCTACCTGGTCACCCGCAAGAAGAACGATTTTCACTGGGGCCCTGAACAGCAACAAGCGTTTGTCCAGATCAAGCAGGAGATTGCTCATGCAGTAGCGCTTGGCCCAGTAAGGACGGGACCAGAGGTGAAGAATGTGCTTTACTCTGCAGCCGGGAACAAGGGCTTGTCCTGGAGCCTTTGGCAGAAGGTGCCTGGAGAGACTCGAGGCCGACCGCTGGGATTCTGGAGCCGGAGTTACAGAGGGTCCGAAGCCAACTACACCCCCACAGAGAAGGACATCTTGGCCGCCTATGAAGGAGTTCAAGCCACCTCAGAGGTAATTGGCACTGAAGCACAACTCCTCCTGGCACCTCGACTACCAGTGCTGGGGTGGATGTTTAAAGGAAAGGCTCCCTCTACCCACCACGCCACCGATGCCACATGGAGTAAGTGGATCGCACTTATCACACAGCGCGCCCGCATTGGAAATCCGAACCGCCCTGGAATCCTAGAAATAATTACAAACTGGCCAGAAGGTGAAAGCTTTGGTCTCACTGATAAAGAGGAGCAAGAACAAGTGACCCGGGCTGAGGAGGCTCCACCATATAATCAACTGCTAGATGAAGAAAAGTGCTACGCCCTTTTCACTGATGGTTCCTGTTGCATCATAGGGATGAACCGGAAGTGGAAAGCAGCTGTGTGGAGCCCCACACGACAAGTTGCAGAAGCCACTGAAGGAGAAGGTGTGTCGAGCCAATTTGCTGAACTCAAAGCTGTTCAGCTGGCCCTGGACATTGCTGAGAGAGAGAAGTGGCCAAATCTCTATCTCTACACCGATTCGTGGATGGTAGCCATTGCTCTATGGGGTTGGCTGGAAAGGTGGAAAAAGGCCAACTGGCAGCGTAGAGGAAAGCCAATCTGGGCAGCTGATGAATGGAAAGACATTGCCACTCGGGTAGAGAAGCTACCCGTAAAGGTCCGCCATGTAGACGCCCATGTCCCTAAGAGCCGAGCTAACGAAGAACACCAAAACAACAAGCAGGTAGATCACGCCGCAAAGATAGAGGTGGCACAGATAGATTTAGACTGGCAACACAAAGGGGAGTTGTTCCTAGCCCGATGGGCCCATGATGCCTCAGGCCACCAGGGCAGAGATGACACCTATAAGTGGGCACGAGACCTTGGGGTGGACCTAACCATGGACAGTATCTCCCAGGTGATCCATGATTGTGAGACGTGCGCCACGATCAAACAGGCCAAGCGGGTGAAGCCTCTATGGTATGGTGGACGGTGGTCCAAATACAAGTATGGAGAGGCTTGGCAGATTGATTACATCACACTGCCCCAAACCCGCCAAGGCAAGCGCTACGTTCTCACAATGGTAGAAGCAACCACAGGATGGCTGGAGACCTACCCTGTGCCTCATGCCACTGCCCGGAACACCATCCTGGGCCTCGAAAAACAGGTTCTTTGGAGACATGGTACCCAGAGAGAATTGAATCCGACAATGGGACTCACTTCAAAAATAGCCTTATAAACACCTGGGCCAGGGATCATGGCATCGAGTGGGTGTACCATATCCCTTATCATGCACCAGCAGCTGGGAAAGATGAACGGTACAATGGCCTGCTCAAAACCACCTTGAAAGCATTGGGTGGGGGGACGTTCAAGAACTGGGAGACTAATTTGGCAAAGGCCACATGGTTAGTGAACACCCGAGGTTCCTCCAGCCGGGCCGGGCCTGCCCACTCTGACCCCTTGCAAACAACAGATGGAGATAAAGTTCCAGTAGTACACATGAGAGGTATGCTGGGAAAGACTGTTTGGGTAAACTCTGCCTCAAGTAAAGACAATCCCATCCGGGGGGTTGTCTTTGCTCAGGGACCAGGTTGCACCTGGTGGGTGATGCAAAGGGATGGAGAGACCCGATGCATACCTCAAGGAGATCTTGTTTTAGAGTGAACTACTTATGACACTGCGCTTGTATCTGTATCTGCATGTATGTATATACCTCGAAAGTTTAAATTTGATGTAAGGTGTTTGCATGGGAAAAAATTCGGGGTGGAGAATGTTGAAGGTTAGATCTGGTTCTTTTCCTCAGGAATTTTTCTCCCATGGGTTGCTAGGACACAAATGACTGGGTACTTAAGAGGAACAAAGCACAAGGCTGTAGCCTTTCTCCTTGGCAGGGTGGGGCAAAATTGCCCCTCATGGAAGCAGAGCCTGGTAACGCGAGATTTGGAGAGACTGAAAAGCAAGGGCAGGGGGGAGGTCACGCCCTCTTGCTCGGGACCCTCGGAGCTGGACGGTTGGAGCTGCTGTCTGCTGAACCCACGGCCCCCTGAGAAGCCAGCGCGGAGCTGCCGGTCTGTCTGCTGTGAGTCTCTGCCCTCTGCCCCATCCGGAGCCGACCTGCCTGCCACCAGCCTGCTCTGAGTTTTCTCCGCTACATTGTAGCGGGGTTTTTCCCTGCACGTGGAGACCCCTTACCGTCCCAGCTCCCTGTGTCCCGGGATCCTGCTGTGGCACCAACACCAGCTGCCCTCCCGAGGGTCTGTGGAGCAAGGGCTCTCCTCCATCCCTCCGTGCCTCGGGCAGCCGCCATTCGCCGTGTGCTACCTGAGCTCACGCCGGAGCGCCCCCTGCAGCCACCGGGGAATCACCGCACCCAGAGCGCCCCTGCAGGCTGTGACTGGAACTGCACCAAAGAGAAAGGTGCCTGAAGCCGAGCAGGCTGCCACTGGGTTTCTGGTTCTGTTTGTTGGTCAACGTTATAGTTGTTGTTATTTGTTATCCTTGTTTTAGATATTAGTAAAGAACTGTTATTCCTATTTCCATATCTTTGCCTGAGAGCCTCTTGATTTCAAATTTATAATAATTCTGAGGGAGAGGGGTTACAGTTTCCCATTCCAAGGGAGGCTCCTGCCTTCCTTAACAGACACCTGTCCTTCAAACCAGGACACCCGGATAGGAAACCCTAATCGCCCTGGGATTCTGGAAATTATAACAAACTGGCCTGAAGGTGAGACTTTTGGATTATCTTCTGAAGAAGAGGAGGGGCAAGTGACACGTGCAGAGGAAGCCCCACCATATAACGAGCTACCGGAGAGTGAAAGACGATATGCCCTCTTCACTGATGGTTCCTGCCAAATTGTGGGCGCTAACTGGAAATGGAAAGCTGCTGTATGGAGCCCCACACGACGAGTTGCACAAGCTACTGAGGGAGAAGGTGGATCGAGTCTGGTCGCAGAGCTTAAAGCCGTCCAGCTGGCTTTAGATATTGCTGAGAGAGAGAAGTAGCCTCAGCTCTATCTCTACACTGACTCCTGGATGGTGTTGGGAAATGGCCATTTCTGGCTGCACAGACATAAGGTATAAGTGAGCAATCCAGACTCCATAGACAAGTGTTAGGCCTCTGCTCAAGGCTGTTCTCAAAACAACTGTGGGAAAGGGAGACATGAGAGCTGTAAACAGGGTGCAGGTGTCTAGAGATTAGCTTGGCAGAAGAAACTGTTGATGTTATTGCCTTCTGATACCAGTTTGTGTGTTAATTAGATTAGAGAAAGATCCCGTGTGAAACTTCTGTAAGTGAATAATATCTTGAGCACGTAAGGTAGTATAAGTATGTGCACTGTCTGACAATAAACGAGCTTGATTTATGAATCACATTGGATCGTCGTCTTGCTCCTCTCGCCGACAAATGGTGACCCCGACGTGCGGGACGAAGACGCGCGGGACCAGACCGGCGGGATCGGGAAAGCACCGGTAGCAGCAACCGGGGAGCGAAGATCTATACCCTTTGCGCGGCGAAGGGGGGATCCGATCGCTTGGACCTCGGAGAGGGGTCCGCCGCCCGAGACCGGCTATACTCGGAAAGGCTGCGTGGCGATCGCGATCGGCGCATAGACGCGGCGCGGAAAGACGCGGAGGGGCCGGCGCGGAGGGACGCGGAGTCCACTGCGATCAGCCTGGAGAGGTTAACTAGCTGGACGGATATGGATTCGCAGGTAGCCGTAGATTTGTTAACACGCTTTTTGGAAAAGCGGGGAGGTAGCAAAGACACCTTAAAACAGGTGACAGGATTAGTTACGTTAGGAGTAGAAAAGGGTTGCTTCAGGGACCCTAATACGATCTTTGACCTGCCTGAATGGCGGAAATATGGTGATCAGTTGTTTGAGGGAATTCTAGACAGCAACAAGATAGGCGCGACACTCGGGAAGCCCTGGAGGGAGGTAACGACCTGTTTGCAAAGATACCAGGCAGAGAAAAAAGGTGCAGCCGTAACCACGGCAAAACTAGAAGGAATCACGGAAGGGAGCGGGGGGACTCCGGGAGGTGAGCGCCCTATCCCGGGAATGCTCGGCATTGGTAACGAAACGCCCAGCCTGCCGGCAGTCGGGAGGTGTGTGCTGCGGGGGGTGCACGGCTCCCCGCCCGAGCACGGCGTTGCCCCGGAGGCGGCCGCTGTTTGCGCGGAGCAATCGGCCGCCCCGGCGCCCGCGCCACCGTAGCCGGAGGAGGGGGGTCCGCCCCTCCCCTGTGCACCGGCCGAACCACAGGAGGAAGATCAGCCGGCTTTGCCCCCCACCCCGGGCGATTCTATGCCTTCTCGCCCGGTGCGAGGAAGCAGTGTCCCTTCTCGGCAGGAGCAGCCGCCGGCGCGCCAGCCGCCGCTCGCGCCCCCCCCCTCGCTGGGTGGAGGTGGAGGCGGGGGCGCTGCTCCGTTTCGCGCGGGGGAAGGGAGACGCAGAATTAGCTGGGCGAAGGTGGAACAGAAAGCTTTGGAAGAGGGCGATGAAAAACTAGCTCAGGACGTTAGAACTTTAAGCCGAGGAGAAGCGGCGTTTCCAGTGCTCTTTGAGTCCCTGCAGGATGATAGGGTATCCGCGGCTATCACAGCTGGGGTGCCGCAGTGGAGGCGAGGGGCACTGTTACGCCAGTGTGTTTTAGAAAATTGTAATCGGCAGACGCTGCCCGCAGACACCTCCATTCAGGTCATGTTAGAAAGGATGAGCCGAGTGCCGGTGGGAATGCAGGCATTTATAGCAGAAATAGTCACCGCCATGGGAGACAAAAGAGGTGAAATGATAGCCCCTGCCAGACGCAGGCCCTTAGCACAGAGGCGGGTGGGTCGCGCCTAGGCAGAGAGCCCCGGTGCTTCAGGTCTGGGGAAGAGGACGGAAGGGATGGAGATAGATGAAGGACAGCTGACAGTCCAGGACCTCTTCTAACTTATACTCTCTGTGAGAGAATTGAACTGTGATAATTCCGCTATGCGGAATCTCCTAAAATGGACTTGAGACTGTAGATTAACCCTGAGAGCGAGAGTGGCCTTTCAAATACCCGGCTGAGAGACAATTAAAAAGGGCGCTGTGAGACATGTTCAGTGATAACCGGACAGCCGCCCCCGAGACTGTGAAAACAGCTTTGCAATCGGACTCGCTTCTACAATCCGTCAGGGAAAAAGGGACAGAAAAGTGATGAAAGTGATGTACTGGAAAAATTTCTACATGTTTAAAAGGTTAGAGAGCTCGACCCGCGAGCCTCCAACGGCGCCCCCCCCCATGCCACATCCCCCAGAATTGGGGGGAGATGGCCAGAAGGAGCAAATTGCTGCCTGGGAACAGTGGCTGGACATCAGAGAACAGAGCCTCCAGCTCCTGACCATCATGGCTGACTGAATCCTTCTCGCTTTTCTGTTTATTCATCTCTATCTGAATCCGAGGACGTTACTGCTCCTCAAAGTCGTTGAGAACTTTCAGGACCTCTCCTTTTTTCTTCTTTAGCTGCAGATGCATCTCCTAGAACACTGCTTCCAGAGTTCCAGGGAAAGGTGTCCCCCCGCCCTCCCCCCCCCTGCAGCGGTTTCGGATTTCTCCCCGCGGCCGCTGCAGTAAGCAGCGGCTCCTGCCCGGCGGCCCCTGCCCTCCGCTCCTGCCCTCGGCTCCGGCGGCATCTCAGTGCGCCGGGGGTGGGAGGCTGTGGAGCCGGCAGCGGTGGTGACACGGCGCGGCAACAGCCACGGCTTTTCTGTGCGCCGGGCGGGCAGCGAGGAACCTCTTTTCCCAGCATCGACTAAGTAACAACAGTTTTCCCTAGCCACAGGGACCGCGCGCAGCTCGCTTGCTGGCACCGGAAAACGGGAAGGAGAGCGCGGCCGCCCGCCGTGCTCCAACAGTACCGGCCCAGCACTCCCTGCGCCTGCGCCCTCGACCGCCGGTGCTCCTGAGTCAACCCCTGGGTGCACTTTTAATAGGTCGTTTTTTTCTGCAAGTATCAAAGACTGTTCATATTGTCTCGTATACTTGCTGCTGATTTTACTGGTGGAATTTGTGTTAACAAGAAGAAATCTGGGAAATCTAGGTTGCTACAAGACTTGCACTTAGTCAGTGCAAAAAGAAAAAGGGGGAGAAAGGGAGGACGGAGAGAGTGAGAGTGCTGGAGTGACTGTTTACAAGCATCCAGCCCACAGCAACAATTCAGCAAAAACAAAGGATTGAAAACGTGGCAGAACTGATCCAGAGGGGACGCAGCAGAATTGTACACCTAACAGGCCGGTGCCAAAGCGCAGCCGAAGGCCGAGCAGAATAAG
Organism: Eopsaltria australis; assembly: GCA_034509425.1. NCBI lineage: Eukaryota > Metazoa > Chordata > Aves > Passeriformes > Petroicidae > Eopsaltria > Eopsaltria australis. Next base: position 67,321 of record JAVTVJ010010748.1, read on the forward strand.
GAAGTTTGGGCGAAATGTAAACTGATTAATAAGCTAGAAGAAACATTTGAATAAATAACATGTGCAAACTTGTAGACTACATATTAAGAAATGTTTAAGTCAGATTTTCCTTGAAAGACTCTTGAAAGTTAAAGTTAAGTAGTGTATCTTTTATCAAAAAAAAAAAAAAAAAAAAGTAAAAGTAAGACAAGAAGATTGCTTGTTGGAGCAAAACTGAGCAGTTTGTTTCTTATAGTGATAGTATTAGCATAAGATTTCAAATATTTCTGTCTTGATTTTTTTCATTCTGCAAAATCCTGCATGTTTTAGAGTGGTAAGCCTTAGTAGCAGAATCTGTCAGGAAATGTATACCTTTGTATTGTTTGTTAATTAATGATGGGAATTGTCTTTCTAGATAGAAATGAATGACTGGAATTGTAATCTGTTCTTACTGTTTTTCCTGTTTTACTTTGTTTCAATGAGTGTTTGAGTTTTATACCTACAGCTGAACTTAGAAGTACAGTGATCTCGGAGAAGATGGAGCAAAGAAAGGATGGATCTGTGTGCTTGCAGCTTGCAACACTGTTTTCAAACATATCCCAAGTGATCACCCCTGATGTATTAGTACTTATAAATATATTGTTAAAGTTTAAATGCTATTAGGTTTGTTAAGTTCTGTTACAGTTAAGTATTACAACTAGATTTTATAAGAGTTAACTACAACTATACATAGCTATGTGTGTTATAGCAAGGATTAGGTTCTGTTAAGATTACGTACGTAAACTCATGCATATGCAATCTTTTAATTATCATGTTCATGGTACCATGGTCTTTTTAGTCAAAAGTGTTTGGCAAAGTCTGTTATTTTACAGTCTGCACAACCTGTGTTATGTTTGTGTAACTGTCTCTATTATTTGCTCAGATTTAAGTAACCTTCTTAGTTGTTGTTTCTAACAGTTTTCTCATAAGATCTGTGCTAGGGAAATCCCTCCAGTTAGAGCCCTGGCCCTGGCCAAGCCTTGACTCTCCCTGGTCGGACATCTACCAATGGACCCAGGTGTTTCTGCATCCAAATCGTATTTAAGTCGGGTTTGACTTAATAATTGGAATTTATATCAGCTGGATCCTTTTTGGGGTGGACTTGGAGACCCTATCCGGAAGGGCTTTCCATGTCTTCACTGAAACAAGGCAGCTGTTGCAGACCCTGGATGTTAGCATAGTATTCCAGAATTCAGTAAGGTATTACCCTGATTAACAGCCTTCAGAGACAAAGCAATTGAAGCTAATTTGCTGAACTATTGGGTAATGAAAAAATCACAAGATTCACCTTAGAATGTTTAGCACATAGTATTAGAAGTATTCTTATGTCTAGTTATGTGTGTTTCTTACTGCGCTACCTATGACAAATGGCTGGTAATGCCATAAACAAACTCATACTGATTAAAACAGAAAGGGGAATTGTAAGGTTGCAAGTATGTGTGTTAAATCACGAAAAAGATACAGATAATTGTACACTTAAAGTACGCCTTTAAGAGACTGGTTAACAAGCTTAAGTTTTAAAGACTGATTAGTGAACTTTGTAAAAATGGAATTGATAGTTTTAGTAATTATTATAATCATAAGTGTATTATTGCCATGTGTAGTTAAGTATTTGATGAATACAGTAGAAGAAGAAAAAAAAAGGTGTAAACCAGGCCTGGATTGCTCAAAGAAAAGAAGGGGGATATGTTGGGAAATGGCCATCTCTATGTGAGCAATCCAGGCCCCTCAGATGAAAGCAAGGCCGGAGAAGCTCATGGTACCTTTCACCAAAATGCGAAGGGACTTTTCGCAAGTTTAAGATAACAATGCAGGAAGCAAAAGGCATTGTGGGGGCCTGCCCCGGCTGTAGCCGCCATGGCCCAGGGCTGGGCTTGGTGTGGGTCCCCGGGGCTTGGGCCCGTGTGAACTCTAGCCTTTCAGTGTATGGAGACACTCATGTATGGTGCAATTATACCTCCCACAACATTTCCCATTCTACTAATCAACCCTTGAAATTACCTAGTGGCGTGTTTTTCATTTGTGGAGATCGAGCCTGGCCAGGTATCCCCTCCAAAATAAAAGGGGGACCCTGTTCTCTTGGAAGGTTGACATTGCTGACCCCCAACACCTCGATGATTCTTAATAAGCTTCGACATCACCATCTCAGGCGCTTGAAACGCTTTGTACACGGCTTTGCTGCTGATTGCAAATCTAATGTCGAGTTTTGGTCGCCTGCTGCTATTATTGCAGCCTCCTTCCTTGCTCCAGGAGTGGCCTCGGCTGGGGCCTTGGCCCAATTGAACAAACTAGGTTGTTGGCTCTCCAAACAAACAAACGCTACATCTAAAGCAATTTCAGACTTGTTGCTTGATGTGGATTCTGTGAGACACGCCACGTTGCAAAATAGAGCCGCAATAGACTTTTTGTTGTTGGCACAAGGACATGGGTGTGAAGAATTTGAGGGAATGTGTTGCATGAATCTCTCTGATCATTCTAATTCAATACATGCACAGTTAAAAACTTTGACCCAGCTCACCCAGCAATTGCAAGTGAGCGATGACTTAGGAATAGCTAAATGGTTGTCCTCATTGGGCATCACAGGTTGGATCCAAACCTTGTTATTTGAAGGCCTTCGATTGTGTGTTGTTGTTATTGTGTTTATAATAATTGTTAAGATTGTGTATAGCTGTTTAATGAAACAAGTAACCAAGGTGACCCACAATGTTTTGCTTGCAAAAGAAGAACAAGGAGGAATTGTTGAAGAATGGCTCCATGACCAGGGCCATGGGTCGCTAGAGGGCTTGTGCAAAGAAGACCCAGTTTAACTGGGAAAAAGACTAAAGTAGATAATAAGAGTAACATTGCCTTTAAGAAATTGATTGACTGATATAAGTTTTAAAAATAGATGATGAATGAAGTTTATTAAGATAAGATTAATAGTTTTAATAGTTATTACAATCATAAGAGTAAAAGTGCCATAAGTTCAGTTAAGTTTAAGTGTTGCTAAATTTAAGTGATGTTAGGTTAAAGTTATTGATTTTAAATTCTGTTAAGCTCTATTAAGGTTAGGTTCTGTTAAATTTAAGTTCTGCTAAATATAAGTGTTAAGTTTAAGTGAAGTTAAGTTTAAGTGATTGTAGGTAAGTGTTAAGGACTGTTAAAGTTAAGTGCTGTTAAGTTTCATTTCTGTTAAGTTCAAGTGTCAATTAGTTTATAATGTTAAGTATTTGATAAATAATAGAAAAATGTAAACATGGTCTGGATTGCTCAAAGAAAAGAAGGGGGATATGTTGGGAAACGGCCATTTCTGGCTGCACAGACATAAGGTATAAGTGAGCAACCCAGACTCCATAGATAAGTGTTAGGCCTCTGCTCAAGGCTGTTCTCAAAACAACTGTGGGAAAGGGAGACATGAGAGCTGTAAACAAAGTGCAGGTGTCTAGAGATGAGCTTGGCAGAAGAAACTGTTGATGTTATTGCCTTCTGAGACCAGTCTGTGTTTTAATTAGATTAGAGAAAAATCCCGTGTGAAACTTCTGTAAGTGAATAATATTTTGAGCACGTAAGGTAGTATAAGTATGTGCACTGTCTGACAATAAACGAGCTTGATTTATGATTCACATTGGATCGTCGTCTTGCTCCTCTCGCCGACATTTACCACCTCAGAAATAGCTCTTGTTTCAGTTCATTTAGGGAGAGAAGTCTCTTTTGTTTACACCATGGATTTTCTGTAAGAAAAATACAGTTTTTATGGGTCTTCTGCCTCACCATTAGCTACCGCCCGGAAGAAAGATCAGCTTAATGGTGGATCCCTCCCACACCAGTAGCCTTCCCACAGTCACTATGGTGGGTCATGAACAGTCCACAGGGTACCTGTTTTAAGGATGCACAGTTCAATTGCAGCAACAAAGAAAATCCCTTCTTCTGTGTTGAGCAACACAGGTTCTCTTGACAACTCAAGTTCTCTAGCATTCCCCCCGGGACCAGGGCTCTGGGTCACAGCCTCTCCTCTCTCTTAGTTCAAGTTTCTCATTAGGCTGTACTTTTTCAACACCTACTTGTCTTTACCCAGGTATTTCAGTTCATTGACTACAATTAGAACCTCACATCCCCCCTTTGGACTATTTCTTCATATATTACAGGGAATTTATTAGCTCAGTCCCCAACCATAGTTCTCTAAAAGAGTTTTCAGCTTCACTCTTGAAGCACTTCTCATGCACCTCCCTCTAGGTATCAGTTCTGCTTTCCTCACTGACTGTAAAGTCTCTATGCTGCATTTATGTAGATGTTCTCACTCGTTCCTCTCTCTGTGCAAGGAAGGATGGGTGTCTGTAAGTTTAGTCCAGGCATGGATAGAGTTAATCTCTGTCTCTCTCTCTGGCAGTGTGACGATCCCGTGCTCCCTGCCGGGCTGTTTGAACAGGTCCGAGCTGGATGGCAGAAGCTCTCAGAGTCTCTGTGCCTGGCTCTGCGGAGCTGGCTCGGCCTGCTGGGGCCATCTGGGCCCGGGGTGACAGGGCAGGGCCTGGCCCGAGCTGGATGGAGCCGGCCCGGTCCTTGCCTGGCCCGGAGCAGGGGCCTGGCCCTGTCTCGTGTAGCTGACATACCGGCTGAGCTGTATCTGCTGAAAATTCCAGCCGGTTCCTCCCCCATGCCCGGCTGCAGCGGCACAGCCGCCCTAAACCTCCCTTCACCCCCCCTCCCTCCCTCCCTCCACAGGGGGGGGGGGGGGGCTTACCAGGGAGAGAAGCAGGAGATGCTCCCCTCTCCACAGCAGCAGGCCAAAAGAGGAAGAGGCTCGGAGGGTCTCTGCTTATATATGGTTCTTTCCTCGAAGGTGGATCAACTTTTTAATTGGTTCACCTACACATCAATCCTTAAAACTACCTAGCTACTGGCTCTCTCTTCCAGGAAGGAAGTTATATCCCTTCTTGCAGCATAGGTCACTTCCTAGATTTTGACCCCTCCTGACTAACCCAGGACACTCTCTTTCCTGGTACTCTGCAAGATTCCCACCTGAGTCACTACAGCAGCTCTCCTTTTAAAGCCAGCAGAGGTAGGACGGTCACTGTGATGAAGAAGAGCCCCATTACCACCCACACTTCAGAACCTCTGGCCATCAGTGAGTAACTGGAATTATCTGACTCAGCGGGTCTCAGAAGGAAACAAGTACCCGTCTCTGATCAGTGTGAAAAACAGGGAGGCAAAAATAAAGTAACACAGTTTCCATCATCTTGAATTATCCTCTTAGAAAAATATTACACATTGGAAATACTTACACAATAATTATTCCATAAATTAGCTGGCAAGAGACACCCAGCCCTGCCTGTTGATTTTAGTTACCTAAACAATTCCAGATTTTGTATTTTTTTTGCTATGTCCCCTGCAGAGTTCACAGTGAGTGATCTAGATTCTTGGTGTCATGTTTCTCAAGTAAATGAATTGTTTTCCAATAGATTATAGCTATGCAATCCTGCTATGAACAGACACTAATAGAACCAAAGAAAGAATCTGTGCCATTCTACCATTCCTGCTAATGCAGCTGTAAAGGGGAGAAAGACTTCTGTTTGATCTTAGTTAATATCTGTAGGATTGATAATGAAAAAAATAATAAAAGAGCAAACTGGATACAGAAAATGAGAATGCAACTTCATAACTCTTTCTAGAAAGATTTCTTTACATTGTAAAGCTGTTTAGATCTATGGCTTTTACTTTTCATCTTTTTAATACAATTTTTTTTTAATAAAAAATGATTTTTAATTCATTGCAGTCTTCTGGTGTTATTTATTTCTCTATAGGTGTACATTGCTATAGACGCAATATTGTTGATATTTCACTTCTAACATAGCAACAAGTGCAACATACACGTAAACCTGCACAGCGACATCGGTCTGCACAGTCAGGCTAACAGTGAAGCACTGAACTATCACCATTGTAGCTGTGGAAATCACTGTTTTAGACTGGAAATCACTGATTTAGACACTTAATTAGCTTGCAGCCACCTCTAGGGGGTGACTGCAGCTGTAATCTCCAGCCGCTGGCAAATGTGACGTTTAGGTTGATTTTTCTTTTTTCCCACTTTTCCTCTGGGTATGTGTGTGCCATCACCAATACCCACCTTCTAATATACTGACTGAAAACAATTTTAATCCTTATTAAAGCGCTGTTAGCTTTAATAGAGGAACGCAAATACCGATCAGGATGTTCAACGTCTTGCTTCACGCAAAGAGATTTTAGAAGGAAAATGAGGACGTTTACGAGAAGATGGTGTTTGTATTTCAGCTGCCGTGTGCGAGAGCAGCACCCCCGGAGCGCTCTGAGGGCTCGCCCCGCCATTGCGGAGCCCGGCCGTCCCGCTGGCAACGCTCCCAGCGTGCGCCGTGCGCACGGCGGGAGGTGAGAGGCGCCATTTTTAAATAGCTCGGGCCGGCGGCAGCCACGCCTGGCCGGGCTGTGGGCGGTGGTTCCGCCGTGCCGGTGGGAGCCGGAGTGCGCGGAGGACTAGGCTGTGGGGGGGGGGCTGGGCTGACCGCGGCCCTTCCGCGTGCGTGGGACTGCACCTCTCGGGGAACGGGCGGGGGAGGCCCCTCAGTGAGACGCGGTAAAAAGACTCCACAACCTGTTAGAGTTGTAAAGTAGGTACGTATTTTATTCAGGGCCGGACGCAGGGGGAGAGCATCCTCCCAAATCCTGCGTACCTTTTTACAGCTTCTAATCACTTATTTATCTACAAAAAGCATGCATATTCCATAACGCCTATACATATTTATTACTTGTCCCTGCCTGCTCTCCGCTTCGTATGTAAATCAGTTGCGGCTGAACAATCCGTCCCTTTTATTGAGGTGGTGGTCTTAATTTGAGTCTGGGGGCCTGAAAGGATGAAGTAAGAGAGTTCTACCTCACATGAATTTTTGACCCCACGAGTTTCTCACATGCGTGTTCTTTCTTTACCGTGGTGGCCCCCTTTTATCAAGCTCAGCAACATTTTGATAGATGCCAGATATCTTTCGAAGGGCCCCCTTATGTCTTCAGCCTTCCCTCCGTCCTTGGAGAACAGGATAATGAATCATATTGTCTCATCTGCTCTAAGTTCCCTTTTTAACTCTTAAATCCCCTGTTTCAGTCCCCCCTTTTCTAGAAAATAAGTAAATTCTTTTACTTAGTACAAAACTTCTTCCTCTCCATTTCTCTGATATGTATCTCTTAAGGCATTACCATGTACCTTTGACAGTGAGGTTAGTACCTTTATTCGTTGTATCATCCTCCAATTCCAAAAGAGCATGACAATGGACATACACAAACTTACACTAACCAGGATTAGTAAAATAACAGTTGGATGAACTGCTGCATTGAGGAGTCCAGTCGCCTTTGGTGACCATCTAAAAAGTGTGTCCCACCAATGATGCGATGTGTCTGTATTCAATCTTTTGAAAACCCCTCGTATGATTTCTGTATCATGATGTATTGTGATCAGAGTCCTTTTTCTCATATCTCTAATTTCTCTGAGAATTTTCTTTTAATCCTCGTGCTTCAATAGTTGCTTAACCAAAGTTAGATTCATCCCTATGGGCACAGGTGATATTTCCTGTACAGTGGTCAGGTTTGCCTTTATATATTGATAGGATACTACTGGTGCCTGATAAGAAAAGTCACATCCTTCAATTCTGACAAAGTTACAAATGCACAAATTGGACTGGGTTTCATTTATGATTAGTCCATCCACCACTACCGAAGAGCATGGTGTCCTGAGGCACACACAGCCTTGACCTATGTATACCAGCAGGGTTGTCTGATTGACTGAATGGGCTTCAAAGTGACAAATACTCTGTTCTGTATCCAGGCAAGTATCTTGATCCCTATTTATATTCCCTTCACATATGAATCCAAGCTGTTTCCTTGTGGCACAGGACTCTATATTAATAGTTCTCCATTTCCTTTCCACCTTTTGTGCTCACATCCTGTGTTTTGAGGGATATAGGATGGTTCCTTCATGGTTTAGTCCTAAGGCAACTATTGGGTATATCAGACTTACTGACACATTATGTATAGTTAAAACAAAGGCCGTTACCATGCTGGTTACAGGATCATAGGTGAAGTTGACTAAAACCTACCACGACTGAAGTTTTCTTTCTAAATCGGATGCATGGTCCCAAACAACTTTACGGACCTCCGCAAGGAATGTGCCTTCACTACCTTCCTTGATAATTGAGGCAGCTACTGATTGCATCCATATTTGTGCTTGTACGCATCTGAGAGACAGAGACATATTTTCACTAGCTGCACCCATGGTATTTACTATTAGTCTATGATCCTGTTCTTGTATCCTTTCCCACTCTGGTAAAATTTTGGATAATTTCCATTGACTGGTGCCAAGGGCTAGCAATGAGGATTGTAGGGGTTGCTGTAACTTAACTATGTCACTCCCAGCTGCAGCCAATTTGTTCATTAGTACTTCTGAGTCCATTGTATTCAGGATCCCTAGTCCTGTTCCTAGTATTTCTGTAAGGTCTCTCTTCTGCCTAAAAACATTAGGTGCACGTTTCTGTAACCAAATGGTCCAATCCATAAAGGAAGTCTTAAGGAATGGAGTGCACTTTGATCGAATAGCTGAAGCATTTACTTGCATCTCCATCTCTATTCGCTTCAGGGACCATTCTGGATTCAGTAGCAATCTTTGGATCCCTACCTTCTTAATTGCATAAGGTCCAATTCTGGAGACTATAGGCCAAATTGTTTTCCTTGGCGTGTTTTGGGTGTGAGTGGTTGTGGCCTCTTCTGGTTTTTGGGTTGGCTGACTTATTTCATCATCTTGGGGTATAACACAATCCTGAGTAATATTGTAGTCCAAATTATTACCCTTAATTGCGCACCCCTCTATTTTAAGCCTAAATTCAGGACAAGTGGATAAGCATGTTTCGCAGCATCCGGAATCAATTCGAATTAACTCCATAGGTTTTTGGCGGGACTTATGGAATCTGTCCTGAATGAATGCATATTCGCAACCCCAAACATTTTTCCCTTCCCAAACAGATGCATTCGTGACCTTTAGCATCTGGAATAGCATTTTGCGAGAGTGGGTGTCATAAGCCTTTCTTTGACAGACATTGTGCTCAAGTATTTGGTACACACATGGTCTTGTGGTTATGGTCATGGCTATAATCAGGATACAACTCTCCAAGCTAACATTTCTACCCAGAGTCCATTCATCTTTCCCGAGTAAATTTCAGTTTCAGTTCATTATCACTCAGTGTTGCTTTCCAAGGAGTTCTTGGGGCCTTCTTCACTCACGTATGATGAATCCAGGCGCCCTGTTCTTTGATCTTAATTGCAGTGTAGGTTGTCAGTAGCACCTGGAATGGTCCTTCCCACTGTGGTTCCAGAGTCTTTTCTGTAAAAGACTTAACATACACATAATCCCCAGGCTGTATGTCATGCACAGGTCCATCTAGCCCTCTGCTCCGAGTTCTAGCCATATATTTTCTAATTTTTCTAAGTTGTTCACCTAGGGCCACCAAATAGGTGGCAAGTGTCTCATCCCCAATTTGGGTAGATATTCCTTTTTGCACCCTATATGGCCTCATAAAGCATTTCAAAGGGACTTAACTTTTCTTTAGTTCTTGACTTCGTTCGGATTTGTAGCAATGCCAATGGAAGAGATTGGGGCCAGGGCAAATTAACTTCTTGCCCTAGTTTCACAATTTGCTGCTTAATTAAATGGTTCATTTTTTCTACTTGGCCACTCGACTGGGGATGGTATGGAGTGTGGAGTTCCCAGTCTATACCTAAGTGGCGACTCACCTGCTGCACTATTTTGGAAATAAAGTGTGGTCCTCTATCTGAGGATATTGTGGCTGGAACTCCGAAGCGTGGTATTATTTCTTGCAACAATATTTTGGTTACCTCTCGGGCTTTGGCAGTTCTAGTGGGGAAAGCTTCTGGCCACCCTGAAAAGGTATCTGTTAAAACTAGCAAATATCGGTACGCCCCTTTTCTTGGAAATTCTGAAAAGTCAACCTGCCATTGCTGCCCAGGCCCCTGGCCTCTTCCAATCTGACCAAGTTTCGGTTTAGGGGTATTCTTAGGATTAGTCTGGAGGCAGAGATTGCATTGTCTGGTCACCTGGGTGACAGTAGCATACAAATCTCTGGCAGTAATCTTTTCAATTAGATAGTTATATAGGGCCTCCGTTCCCCAGTGTGTTTTCTGATGTTCCTCCCTTACTAGGGACCATAATATCTGAGAAGGGACAATCAGCCTCCCATCTGCAGTGATGGCCTATCCTTCCTGGTTATATGTTCCTTCTTGGTCCTCAATGAGTTTCTTATCTTTCTTACTGTATTCTGGCTTATGTCCGAGAGATATCTGTCCATCTGGAATCAGGGTTCTTTCAATTGTTATCTCACCTTTTGCTGCTTCTTTTGCCTCTCTATCCGCCAGCTCATTTCCTTCTTCCAATTCCGAGCTCACCTTTTGGTGTGTCCTAATGTGCATAATTGCTACTTTCTCGGGCATCTGGACTGCTTCCAATAGTTTCATTATTTCCTGTGCATGTTTAATGTTCTTCCCATGTGAATTCAATAGTCCTCTTTCTTTCCAGATAGCTCCATGTGCATGCACAACCCCAAATGCATACCTCGAGTCTGTATAGATATTTATTTTCTTTCCTTTTGCCATCTCCAAGGTGCGGGTCAGGGCGATTATCTCGGCTTTCTGTGCAGAGGTGTCTGTGGGTAGGGGACCAGATACTATTACCTCTTTGCTAGTGGTAACTGCATATCCAGCATGTCGTTTTTCACTGATGATGTAGCTACTCCCATCTGTAAACCAGGTTTCTGCGTCATCGAAAGGGGTGTCCTTCAAGTCTGGGCGGCTGGAGTAGGTAGCTTTGATGGTTTCCAGACAATCGTGTTGCACCGGCTCTCCTTGATTTCTGCTGAGAAAGGAAGCTGGGTTGACAATATTAGTCACCACTATTTCCACATCATCTTGTTCTATCATAATGGCTTGGTATTTCAAAAATCTTTGAGGGGAAAGCCAGTGCCCACCTTTCACTTCCAGTACTGAGGACACTGTATGGGACACCAGCACAGTCATTTTCTGGCCCAATGTGAATTTGCGTGCTTCCTGAATATTCATCACAACTGCTGCTACAGCCCTGAGGCATCCTGGCCATCCCTTGGTGGCTGCATCTAGCTGCTTGGATAAATAGGCCACTGCCCTTCGATATGGGCCTAGGTTCTGTGCTAGTATTCCTAAGGAAATCTGTTTCTCGTGTGAAAACAGAAAAAATGGTTTACTCATGTCCGGGAGTCCTAGGGCTGGGGCTGACATAAGGGCATCCTTCAACTGGGAAAAGGCTCGAGTAGCTTCCTTGGTCCACTGGAGATCTCCGTTCCCACTTGCGATGAGTGCATACAGAGGTTTGACGAGCAGTCCATAGTTGTAGATCCACAATCGACACCATCCTGTCATCCCCAAAAAGGTTTAAAACTCCTTTACTGTCTGGGGTTGCGGGGTTTGGCATATAATTTCTTTACAGTCTTGCCCTAAAGTCCGTTGTCCAGCACTAACTTCGTACCCTAGGTAAATTACTTTTTGCTTCACCACTTGAGCCTTCTTCTTTGACACCCTGTACCCCTGGAACCCTAAAAAGTTTAAAAGACTCACCGTTCATGCCACACATGCCTCTTTTGTCTTAGTGGCTATAAGGAGATTGTCCACATACTGCAATAGCCTTCCTTCTTCTGGTGGAGCCTCCCAGGCTTCTAGGTCCTTTGCAAACTGTTCCCCAAACAAGGTGGGGGAATTTTTGAACCCCTGAGGAAGAACTGTCCATGTGAGTTGGGTTTTACGCCCGCTTTTAGGATTTTCCCATTCAAAGGCAAAAATTTTCTGACTGGCTTCATGGAGAGGAAGGCAAAAGAAGGCATCTTTTAAGTCTAAAACGGTAAACCAAGTTAGCTCTGGTGTTAAACATGTCAATAGAGTATACGGATTTGCTACCACTGGGTAAAGATCTTCAGTTATTTTATTAACAGCCTTTAAGTCCTGTGGCACTCGATATGACCCATCGGGTTTCCGAACAGGTAATATAGGAGTGTTGAAGTCAGATTGGCATTCTTTCAATAAACCTAGTTGTAGAAAATTTTCAATCACTGGCCTAATTCTTTCTTTGTCCTCTTTTCTCAAGGGATACTGCTTAATCCTGACTGAGTGTTCTCCTTCCTTGAGGTTAATTACTATAGGAGGTGCGTTCTATGCCTCTGGCTATCCATTCCCAATATCTTTCTAACTTCGTCATCTCGTCTCCCCTGTTTGGTCTCCAGTCTGGTTTCTCAAGGGGGAAATAGTCTTTTACATCTAATTGCTGGGCTCTATAATAATCCTCTGCTAGATCTCTTGCTGTTTTCAAAACTAGCTGCTTTTCTGTCTCGGTTAAAAATTCTAACAATAATTGCATGTCAGACTAGTCTGGATTATGTTGTTTGATGATATATCGCAGGTTCTGTGCTGTAGTTATTGGGTCGCTGCAATAATCCTGAGCAACCTTCCTCCATGCTTCTAAATCAATAGAGGAGAAGGGCACTTTAACCATCACTGGGTCTCCCCCTGGTCCTACTGCCTCTCGTAGGGGGACTTGTAGGACTCGTTGTCTAGTCCGGGATGATACCGGGCTGCTAGGGGGTGAGCTGGTCTCTGCGTCCCCATCGCTCTCTTCCATTTCCCTTTCCTGTCTGTTAGGGGAATCTCCAATAAGTCTGACGAGCCTTGTTCTTGAAATGTACTTTGGTAAACCTTATCCAATTTTATACACCTCTGTCCAATACTACAGGCTGAGCAGCATCTCTTTAGTTTCCCACTCTGCTTTATTCTCCTTTTCCATAGCTAGTACTAGAGGGTCAAGAGGAGCCTTGATCCCACAATCTCTTTGCCACTCTGGGTGATTTCGGAGAGAAAAGAACATATCACAATACGAAACTTCACTCTACTTGCCCTCCCTCCTTAGAAATAGCATTAATTGTAGCAAAGTGTTACAATCTAGAGTTCCAGTGGGTGGCCACCTCGCCCCCTCATCTAGCCTATACAGTGACCACCACTGGCTACAATACTTAATGAGAGTGGACTTATTTTCAGTACCTCCGGTCCCTGCAACTTCTTTCCAATGTGCTATAACACACCCTAATGGACTAGCTTTAGGGACTTCTATGCTCTGTCTAGCTCCCATTGTCTCCTCCTTCCCTTATACCTTGCTGCAATTGTAAATTTTGCCACAAGGTGTTAGTGTTGTATCACAAATAAACTTAGAGAGCTGTTCTCTTATTACAATTATAACTTTTAACACAAGATAGCAATTTTGCTTCAAAAATCCACTACCTCTCCCAAACTCGTTAGCAACGGCAAAACCCCAGTAACAAAAAGCAACAATGAAGCAATGATAAAACTGCAGTTAGACGACAATAAAACAACAATTACACAACATAACACACCCACGCATTCACCACATTCACAAAGTCCAGACTCAAACACACCACCTTAGTTCCGATGTCACAGGAACGGAATCTACTCAACCCGCTGCTGCTCTATCCGCGACACCGGTCCCCTTTTTCCTCCCTCCTCCTCCCGGAGGAGCGGAGCGGGCCTTACCGGTGTGCGTTCCCTTCCACCAACAGGTTGCAAGCTTTTACCTACCAAGGGACTATGTTGCACACAGGACATCTGTGATTTACCAACAGCCCTCCAACCACACGTACGTGTTACTAAATTCCCTAAGATTAATACGTACCATTTTAGCCGGAAGCCAGTGGTCCTTATCTATCCCCGCAGTAAGTGAGCCGAGGTCTCGGAGTTCTCCTCCAGGAAATCCCGGGGCGCGCCGTGGAGCCCTCTGTCCCTCAGCCCGTCTCTGCGGACGGACAGAGCCGTCCCACTGGGTCGCCAATTGAGACGCGGTAAAAAGACTCCACAACCTGTATTTTATTCAGCGCCTGACGAAGAGGGAGAGCATCCTCCAAAATCCCGCGTACCTTTTACAGCTTCTAATCACCTATTTATCTACAAAAAGCATGCATATTCTATAACGCCTATACATATTTATTACCTGTCCCCGCCTGCTCTCCGCTTCATATGTAAATCAGTTGCGGCTGCGCAATCCGCAATCCGTCCCTTTTATTGAGGTGGTGGTCTTAATTTGAGTCTGGGGGCTTGAAAGGATGAAGTAAGAGAGTTCTACCTCACATGAATTTTTGACCCCACGAGTTTCTCACATGCGTGTTCTTTCTTTACCGTGGTGGCCCCCTTTTATCAAGCTCAGCAACATTTTGATAGATGCCAGATATCTTTCGAAGGGCCCTCTTATGTCTTCAGCCTTCCCTCCGTCCTTGGAGAACAGGATAATGAATCATATTGTCTCATCTGCTCTAAGTTCCCTTTTTAACTCTTAAATCCCCTGTTTCATCGGCCTCTGCCCGGGCCGTGCGTGCTTCCCCGGCCCCGGTCGGTGGTCACCTGCGCAACCGGGACAGGAGAGCCCAGCGGTCCTCTGTACCCAGCGCTGCTTTGTGCCTGCTACTCCGCCTCCGGGAACAGCCTGCTGCGGCCTCTGCAGCCTGCTGCCTTCGGCATCACCTGGCACAGTTCAGGGGCAGGAGGAGCCCTCTCGCTGCAGGCTTGTAAGTGTTCACGCTTGTCTGCTTTGCTTTCCACCAGCGATCCTCAGCCATGTGCGCTGTGAGGAAAATGATTATTTTTCTGTGCTTCTGGATATGTCAGCCGTGTTAGTGTGAAAAACGAGGCCCACTCTCCTGTTAAAATGTAAAGGTTTAATAGAAGACAATAAGGGACAAGATAGAGCAAAAGGTTACAATGCCCAGGATGCTGGGTACCTTTGGCACTGAGCCAAGAGCTCACCTGGTATGCTGAGAGATTCTCTTTATATATTTTTCTTATTGCATCAGCCTATTGCATATTCATAGACAATTATGTATATTCAAACTTTTCCCTAAGCTATTTTACATGTTCCAAGAACTAGTTAGCATGGCTCCTCCTTGGGTCCGCCTTTTTAGAGCATGTGTGGTCCTTTTGGAGGGTTCAGTATCTTCCTTCGTCCACCAGTTTCCAACAGACGGTTGTTGTTGATAGAGATGTCCTGTGGCACGTGCCTGTCACACCCGTGTTTATCCGGCTAAGCGGGTGGTTTATTGTAAGTTAGGTACATTTTAACACAGCTATATTAGTTATTTCTCAACTATATCTAACAAAGAGAAAAACATTTAGTAATCATTATATTTCTATAACAAAAGCTACTTTTATAAGGATTAACATTATACGTATAGTATTCATTGCGAAAAGCCAATATTATAACATGTATTTATCACAATCCCCCCTCTTCTTTTTTTACAGATCATTTGGCTTGAGCAATAATTTGAACCTTCATTTCTTTGTTCATTTTTTCATAAATTAATTTTGCTTTTTCAGTATCATTTGGTTTCCCTAACATCAATTTTTTTGGTCATCTTTCTATTGGTCCAATACAGAGTTGGTGTCTCTGGGATCCACTGCATAAAGGTTCCATTACTGACTTTATATTTCTTACAGGGAGTATGCCCTACTTCATTAAAAAAAATTATTCCCAGTGTGCTAGAGACATTCTTCTCATATTACTGTTGAACTTAAAATTCATCCTCCTGTTCCGGTTTCCCCCCTTATGTTTGTCCAGTTCCACTTAAGGAGTTCAGTTGAGCCTAAGCTACTGCCTTTCTATGGCCATTCTTCTGTCGTCAAAGCCCCCCCACAGACTCAGCAGTTGGTTACATTAAGTTCCTTACTTATTCTTTCCCCTAATTTCACAAACAGGTTTTTCCCAGATGTCGAGATATCTATTTCCTTTTCTAATTGTTGTTTGAGTTTCGTATACCAATCTTGAAGTGGTTTTGATACGGAGTTAGATGGCTGTGTTGGTTTTGCCTTTTTGTTTACTAATTGTTCTTTAACCAAATCCTGGACTCTACCCCTAAGGGCAAATGTGAAACAAACCTATCTTTCCCCTTTTGGACATCTACGTCTTAGCCTATTACTACTTTTCCTAAGTTTTTTCACAATTCAGTATTTTTTCCCATTGTGTATACAGGTACCTAATTTGGATGGGTTATAACAGTGACTGTCGACATGGGTGTGAGAAATAAAAAAGGAAGCTTGTTTTTTGTTTAGGTTTTTTTTCTATGTAAAGCCTTCGGTAGTATTGGCGATATAATTTTACTGGCATCCCAAAAGGGAAAAGAATGAGTGACAGAAAAAGGAACAACAGAGGTCTGGTATGGCTTATACCCCCACCTCCCATGCCTATGGGGTTGTTACCCACAGCAGGTGTATATGATCTTCTCGGTGGTGAGTACAGCGGCCAACCCGGTCTTGCCCTCTATTTCCTGGTCACTTCTTTTTTTGTTAATTTCCCATTGTTCCTAGGGTATCTCCCATTCAACAGGCACTAGTAATTCCCATCCACAAAGTAAACTTATTATTTTAGTTTTTCTTAGTTCTGTCTGGATAGGGGATAGATTTTGGCACTCAACACTTCCTACAATGAGATTGTTGTTTTCGTGAGCTGCAATATCAATTTTTCCACAACCTAAGCATTTATATTTAACCCAGTTAGTATGTCTTGGTATTGGGGTGAATTAGGGTATAAGGGATGGTACCGATGGAGGTTGTAATTCCTCCTTTATATAAATCACAGGCTAAGGTCAAAATATGGGGGCTTTCTGGCTGAAACAGTCCGGATCTTCCTGTTTGAAGTGGAAGTTTTCCTCTCAAGGGGGTATCAGAGGTATCTCAGAACTTATCCAGGCGACTCTTAATTAGGCGTGATTCTTTGTACATTCCTTAGATCATTTGGGTCTTCCCAGTTGATTACTTCTTTGTCCCTGTTTGAGACTCAACTTGGTATCACCTGGTTTGGAGGTTATGATCCACTCCTTAGGTTCCTCAACAGGTTCCTTGATTCTGCTAGCGTGGATACATCCTTTTTCCTTGGTCTGGATCACGGTCTCAGTTGTCAGTAGTGTCTGAAAAGGACCTTCCCATTGTGGAGTTAAAGATTGCTCTTTCCAAGTTTTCACTAGTATCCACTCCCCTGGATGGATATTATGGATTTTAAATTCTAAAGGTGTGGTTTGAGGGATTAGCCCTTTCAACTGCAAATTTTTAAGCGTCCTTGCAATTGTGGTGGCATATTTTTTAACACTCATTTCCCCTACTTTATAGGTAGCAGTTTCATGTTGGGTGGTCAGAAAGGGTAATCCAAATATCATCTCATAGGGTGACACTTCTAGGTCTGACCTGGGTTGTGTTTGGCCCCTCAATAGGGCCAAAGGTAAACATTTTACCTATGACATTTGTGTTTCAATCATCAGTTTTGTTAGAGTTCTTTTTAAAGTCTGGTTCATCCTTTCCACTCGGCCTGAACTCTGGGGGTGCCATGGGGTATGTAATTCCCATTTTATTCCCAAGGCTTGAGTTATTTGTTGTAGGATTTTTGAGGTAAAATGTCTTCCTCTATCTGAGTCTATTCTATTAACCATTCCATACCTGGGAATAATTTGTTCCAAAAGAGTTTTACATACCACATTAGCTGTAGCTCTGATGGTGGGAATAGCTTCTATCCAATGAGTTAAATGGTCTACTATTACCAATAAAAATTTCCACTTCTGCACTTGGGGAAGCTCAGTAAAATCCACTTGGATACTTTGAAATGGTCGCAGAGCTAACTTGTGGCCTCTTAACATTGTTTTTCTCATTATCTTTTTATTTACTTTTGGACAAATTATACATTTCTCAGTTACTTGTTTTGTTAATCCAAAGATCCCAATGTACCCATAATTCCTTAAAAAGTGATCACACAGGGCTTGAGTACCCCAATGAGTTTTTTGATGCATATCTTCTAATATTTTCCTAGCAAGAGGTTTATTAAGTAACTGCCTTCCATCAGGAAGTTTCCATTTCCCAGAATGATCTTGCTCTCCCCCTATTTTATTTAATTCTCTTTCTTCTGCTTCACTAAATTTTGGGATTTCCAATTCTTTTTGGTTTGGGGTCAAAATTAACATAACCTTTCTGGTCCCATTTTCTGCTGCGTCTCTAGCCTCTTATTTCTGGGGTCATTCCTTTTTGGTGTCCTTTAAGGTACCACAGTTATTTCTTCAGGTAATTTTAATGCCTCTAAAACTGCTAAAATGAGTCCCTCATATATCAGTCCCTTTCCTTTTGAATTTAGTAATCCCCTTTCTTCCCAAATTTTTCCAAAGGTGTGTACTTCCCCAAAGGCATATCTTGAATCGGTATATATGGTCCCTTTCTTTTGTGCTAAATATTCCAGTGCCCTTTTTAGAGCATATAATTCACAAGATTGAGCCAGTTTGAAGGTAATTTCCCTTTTTTGATGGTCTGCATACTTTTCTCATCAACCAAGGCGTATCCTGATATCCTCTTTCCCTGTAAACATCTAGATGAACCATCAACATATATTCTTTCTCCTGGGAGGGCTAGTTCTGTTAGATCCTCCTGAATTTTAGTTTGGTATTGTATAATTTCTAAACAGTTATGTGTTAGGTTACTTTTTGGTTCTCCATATAAGAATTGAGCTGGATTTACACTTTTACTTACTTCTAGTGTCAAGTCATCACTGTCTATCAAAATTGCTTTATATTTTAACATCCTAGAGTCTGTTAACCATTTTTCAGCTTTTTGATTTAACACATTTCATACCACGTGGGGTGTATACACCATTAGTTTACTTCCAAAAGTGAGTTTACGGCTTTCTTCTACCAGAATAGCAGTAGCTGTTATAGTTTGAATACATATTGGCCAACCATGACTCACTGGGTCTAGCAATTTTGATAAATAAGCTACTGGCTTCTTCACACCCCCCCCCTCCCCTCCCATTCCTGAACTAAAACTCCATGAGCTATTCCTCTTTCTATGTTTACATACAGATGAAAGGGTTTTTCTAGTGAGGGTAAGCTTAAGGCTGGTACCGAAGCTAGTTTCAACTTCAGTTCTTCTAATTTATTTATCATCTTCCTTCTAAGGATATAGGGTACTGACATATATGGATGGGATATTCTTCTTTCTCAATCGTGACCCTTATAGGGTCAATATTTAATCCTCCCCTATTTCCTTCCCTGGCCCAAACCTTTCTGTTAATTTTTTCCTCATCTTCTTGGCCAAGTTTTAGCACTTTAGCTGTCATTTTCCCTTCTTCAGGTATAACCCCTATTCCCAATTGTATCTGTAAGTCCCTCCCCAATAAGTTGCAACCTGCTCCAGGAACTAATAAGACATCTCCCATCCCTATTCTGGTTTCCCCTTCAATTACTACATTTTTAATGACAGGAACCCTAAACCCTTCTCCTTTTGCTCCTGTTACTTTTATAGTGTCATTACTTACATCACATCCCTTTGGAATATTTACTACGCAAGTTCTCTCTGCCCCAGTATCCACTATAAATTCTAATACCTCCTCTTGGGGACCCACCTTTAAGGTTATTGATGCTTTTTTCTGGTCTTAGGAAATAAAGGCTCAGACACGGTTAGAGGGTTGGGGGTTGTTTACCTCAGTATTTTAATAGGATCCCGTTCAATGGCTTCTGCCGTCCAGGTAGAACACACCGCAAAAGCCCCCTCCCCCCAATAGAGTATACAATTAAAGACTCTACACATTAGCATATCTACCAGGAGGGCCCAATAAGGGGCCTGGGTGGGCTAACTTCTAGTTTACAAAATCTGTCCTACTAGGAGACCTTGAGGGCTCACGAAAACAGGGTGTTTGGTCTTCTAACTCTACGTAGTCTCAGGGGTCTTTAGTCTACTGGCTTACTAAACACCATGAAACTGGGCTAAACTATCACCTAAGGCATCACAAGTATGCATGCTAATACTTGTGAATATAGGGAACAATATAAGAAATATTCAGAAGAAAAGCAGAAAAAATCCTCAGGCATCATTATCAAAGGCTCTAGATGGTATTTATCCCTCAGAAAATAGAGCCCATGACCTCCCTATTCTTCTTCAGGGTGTATCTCTTGGAATATTTTCAGGTTCTTTTTAAGGTGAGGGCATTCTCTTTTATAATGTCCCTCTTCTCCACAATAGAAACAGACATTTTTCATTTGTTCCTGAGGTTTTAATTGTGCAGGGAGTCTGTTTCTTCATTTCTCCTTGTCTCTAAAACCTAGATGTTTGGGGGTGGTACCTGGAGGCTTTAAATTCTTTTGGAAATTGCCTTCTCGCATAGTGGCTATCATGATTTTTGCTTCCACTTTGGCTTTTTCTTCATCTCTCCGTACATAAACTTTTTGAGCTTCTTTTAATAATTCATTTAATGATTTTTCATTTCAGTCCTCAATCTTTTCCATCTTTCTTTTAATGTCTGGCCAGGCATGAGTGACAAAGTTAACTCTTAATATGGTTTGCCCTGCTATAGTTTCAGGGTCTATTCCGGAGTATTGTTTTATGTTCTTTCGGAGCCTCTCTAACCATTCAGGGGGAGTTTCTTCCTTTCCCTGCCATCCCTCAAAAGCTTTGCTAACGTTTTGCCCTCTGGGTGCTGCCTCTTTTATTCCTCTGATTATCAGATTACGATAATCATTCATGTGTTCTCGCCCTGCCTCTTCATTGTGATTCCAGTTAGGGGTGCTATAGGCATTTCCTGATCCCCAGGTGGGCCTTGTTGGTTTTCTCTTTCCCAAATTCTTATCCCAGCAGCTCTAATCATATGCCTCTCCTTGTGGGAAAATATTATATTCATTATGGACTGCATCTCTTCCCAAGTAAAAATATTGGGGCCTAAAAATTGATCTAATTGCTCAGCTGTGCCTATGGGATCCTCTAATAATCCCTTAATTTCTTTTTTAAAAGTTCTGACTTCTGAGGAAGTCAAAGGTGTTGGGGAAGATGAAATAGGAAAACCTTATAAATATGATTACCTAGTAAAAGATACTGAGAATGTAGAAATTATAAGTAAGATTGAAATGAAGACAAGCTTTGAGATGCCAAACCGCAGTTACTGAACAACTAGAAAACAATGGCATGGCTGCCTGCAGGTAATCCCCCCTTTTGATTAAACAATACCCTCTGCTTGCAGACAGGTCCAAGGGTCAGAGCAGACCCTACCAACCTAGCAGAGGGTCCAAAAAGCAGTTTTTAAGGTTTAAAATATAACACTGTATGGTAATGCAACAGTTCTCATAGGCTGTATGCAAATGTTATAAGATTTGTAGTTTGTTCTAGATTGGTTAATGAAAATTAGACTATTCAACACAGAAGATGATTTATTGTATTGTAAGCGACAAGCTCTTCTCTTCTCTCTTAGACCTCCGCTCTCAACTCTCTTAGATCCTCACTCTTAGCTCTTCTCTCTGACCTGCTCCGGGCTGCGTCTGGCAGCTCTCAGCAGGTCTCTTATATCAACGTTCTTTTACAATAAACCTCATGCTCTACAAACCAACTACAGAGATCTCTCGTCTGTCCCAGCCGTCTGAAACCGACCCTAAAACTCCACACAAAGGAGCATTTACAAATCCGGTCCCCCCTTGAACTCCACCCATGGGTACTTCTTGTAATGGAAATACTCTGGTCCCTTGTTCCCAACTTTCCTGTTCTTTGACCTTCATAACCCTATTCTCTTGTTTTGGGGTAGAGGGGTTACCAAGCTGCCTTTGAGTTTTAACTGAACTTCTAGTATTTTGGTATGGTGCTCCTGCAGAAGCCGGAACCATGGAAGGGTGGGTGGAAGTGGGATGGGGACCCATACAGATGGTTGCGGAAGTGGACTGGGTGATCGGGACCATTACCGGAAAAACAGGAGGTTCGTCTGGCAGAACCATGAAAGGAGTAGAGGCAGCAGGAGCAGAGGCAGGAGCTCCTGGTATGGGTGGGGGATTTCAGGCTCTTAAAGTGGGATTTCCCGGTATGGCAGGGAGAGGTGCTGAAGCCCCCGGCATAGGTGGAAGGGGGTCTATTATCCCCTGGCTATCAGGAGGAGGTGCTGGAGCCCCCGGCATAGGTGGAAGGGGGTGTATTATCCCCTAGCCAGCAGGAGGAGGGGCTGGCAAGGTTTCTAGAGGGCCCCAGCCTTTTTCTCTTTTTTCTTTGACTTGCTCTGCCTCTAGGGTCTTTGATACCTTAAATTTTTTTACTTTCAGGGGTTTTGTGTCTCCTGTCCAACAGGAAGCATATTCTTTTTCTTCTGGATTAAATGGTTCTTTGGAATTTACAAAATTGTTTAAGGCCTGGCAAATCCAAACCTCAGAAGATCCATATCTAGGCCAATAAACATGATCAAGTCTTATTTCCTTTTTTGTCCATTCTATTATACAATATTGAATAATTTTGACTTTATCTT
Source organism: Eopsaltria australis (assembly GCA_034509425.1). Classification (NCBI taxonomy): domain Eukaryota; kingdom Metazoa; phylum Chordata; class Aves; order Passeriformes; family Petroicidae; genus Eopsaltria; species Eopsaltria australis. Next base: position 89,717 of record JAVTVJ010010748.1, read on the forward strand.
TCTCTTTTGTACTAGGGTCAATATCCCAGTTAGCTAACTTAATTCCCAGGGGACTGTCTTGGGGTATTTCTGGGGGCACCTTCTGTATTCCTTTTTTTAAACTCTTCTTACTACTCCTTTGTCCCATTTCCCCAGGATTTTATCTGTTTGTCCCTGGCTCCCCCCCCCCCCCTGCCGTTTCCCTGCTCTAATCCACTCGTTTGATAACTTTCACACCACAGAAAATCTTTTCCTCTTTTAATAATATAATTCACCCCCTCTAGACAATAAATACTTTAAATCAACAATCTATGTTACGTATATTTTTCAATCATTAACACTCACTTTTATTTCTTTGATATGTCTCACTCATTCTCACTCACATTAGAAAAACACAAGAATAAGGTACCTTTCAAATTATTAGTTAATATCCACCCACAGCTATAGCTTTTCAGATTGGCCAACCCCAGATGCTCTTGGGTATAGTATCCTCAGAATATTCTCCTCAACCTTTTAACCCCACACGTCCCATCTTGTATGATATTTTCGTATCCTCTGTCAATCCCACACATCCCGTCTTGAGGAATTTCCTTATCCTCTGTGGATCTCAACCCTCAACCTGGCACTTTTGGGGACTTACACTTCCATCCCCTGTTTCCTAGTAAACTGTGCTAGGGAACTCCTGACTCCCTTTTCCCTAGGGGTCCTCTCCCTCCCTAGAACCCAGTCCCAGTTACCCTCCCCCTGGGGGGTCTTTCACTCCTTTTTTTTTCCTTTTGCTTTGTTTCCTCGCTGGCCACTTTCCTCGTGGAAAAAACGGAACCGCAGCACTCAGAAACTCCACTCTCACTTTGCACATCTGGAATACCTAGCCTGCGTCTCACACACACATCATTCAACCCCTGTATTTGCCCCCCCGGTCATACTTACCAGTCCTTGTTCCTTCTTCTGGCCTGGGCCACGTGCACGAAGATTTGTGGGGCTTGCTATTGCGGTTTTTTTGTTTTGTTTTGTTTTTTTGGGGTTTTTTTTCCTTTCAGGGAACCCTTTTACCCTTTTCTTATGCTTTATATGTCCCTTCTTGTCCACAGGTGTTGACCTGCAACCACCGGTCCTCCTCAGAAGAAACAGAGCGGGGCCGCCTGAATTCTGGCGGGGCGCGCCTTCCCCCGCTCGGGATCTCCCGGGGTCCTGGAGGCGATGTGTCGATCCCGGACGAGCCCCCAATTGTGAAAAACGAGGCCCACTCTCCTGTTAAAATGTAAAGGTTTAATAGAAGACAATAAGGGACAAGATAGAGCAAAAGGTTACAATGCCCAGGATGCTGGGTACCTTTGGCACTGAGCCAAGAGCTCACCTGGTATGCTGAGAGATTCTCTTTATATATTTTTCTTATTGCATCAGCCTATTGCATATTCATAGACAATTATGTATATTCAAACTTTTCCCTAAGCTATTTTACATGTTCCAAGAACTAGTTAGCATGGCTCCTCCTTGGGTCCGCCTTTTTAGAGCATGTGTGGTCCTTTTGGAGGGTTCAGTATCTTCCTTCGTCCACCAGTTTCCAACAGACGGTTGTTGTTGATAGAGATGTCCTGTGGCACGTGCCTGTCACACCCGTGTTTATCCGGCTAAGCGGGTGGTTTATTGTAAGTTAGGTACATTTTAACACAGCTATATTAGTTATTTCTCAACTATATCTAACAAAGAGAAAAACATTTAGTAATCATTATATTTCTATAACAAAAGCTACTTTTATAAGGATTAACATTATACGTATAGTATTCATTGCGAAAAGCCAATATTATAACATGTATTTATCACATTATTGTTGTTGCCTCTGACTGAGCTCCTACGTCCATAAGTCAAAAAAAAAAAATATCAGTAAAAAGGTCATGGTGTCTTAAGTGGCTCGTTTGGCCTCTTACCTCATCCACGTATTGTAGAGTATATATATAATCATGTTTCTGCCTACGGGAGGTGTGGGATACATATACCAATGTGAAACCTATGCCCCCCCCGAACATCTCAATTTTTGAGCCAATATGAAAGGGAAGTGTTTTTTCAGAGGAGTTTTGCTTGTGGACTATAGTGGTATTTGCAAAAAGCAGCCATTTGTAAGCCCGAGTAGAACTTGGAATGAGATTTTAGCGAGCAAAAGTTTATGTGTGTTTGAAGGTTTCTTGACATGAAAAAACAGTGGAAAACATAGACTGGCTGCTCTTGAGTACAGCTCAATTTACCAGCTGTAGCTCCCATTCAAAATTCAGTTTGATCAATAACTGCTGTCAGTTTGACTTGGTAGTGTATGTGGCTAAAGCACAAATTTTAACCCTGAGTTACGAGAGAACCTTGTTGTTTCTCACCTAATAAGTAATGGGATCTGTAACATAAGACAGAAACTGAAAGGGTGTGTCATGGGTTGACCCTGGCTAGGTGCCAGGTGCCCACTCAGTCACTCTATCACTCCCTCTCCCACTGGGAGAGGGGAGAGAATAATATGGAAAAAGACTATCAGGGTAAGAAAAGGCAGTTTTATTATAGCGGGGAAAAAATTGAACAAGCAAGCTGAGAGTTGCAGGTGCAAGAGCAGAAGGGAAAACAATCAATCTCTACTTCCCATCAGTAGCGATGTCCGGACACTTTCTGGGAAGCAGGGCTTCAGCACGCGTGGCGGTTGTTCAAGAAGGAAAACGTGCATGAGTCCTGAGTGCCTCCCCCTCCTCCTCTCTTCCTTCCCTTATATATCTGAGCTGATGTCATATGGTATGGAATATCCCTTTGGCTGACTGGGGTCAGCTGGCCTGCTGGTGTTCCCTCCCAGGATCTTGCCCACCCCCATCCCCTTCAGTGGGGGAAGGAATGTCAGAGGGACAGCACTGCTTGGCAGTAGCCAAAACATTGCTCTGTTATCAACACCAGCTACCAAAGCAAAGCACAGCAGTGTAAGGCCTGTGAGCTTTACCCCAGTCAGACCCAATACATTTGGTACCATGTTCTGTGTGTAGTGATGCCTGAGGGATTTTTTCTGCTTTTCTCCTGAATATTTCTTACACTGTTCCCTATATTCACAAGTATTAGCATGCATACTTGTGATGCTTTAGGTGATAGTTTAGCCCAGTTTCATGGTGTTTAGTAGGCCGGTAGACTAAACACCCCTGAAACCGCGTAGAGTTAGAGACCAAACACCCTGTTTTCGTGAGCCCTCAAGGTCTCCTAGTAGGACAGATTTTGTAAACTAGAAGTTAGCCCACCCGGCCCCTTATTGGGCCCTCTGGTTAGATAAGCTAATGTGTAGAGTCTTTAATTGTATACTCTATTGGGGGGAGGGGGCTTTTGCGGCGTGTTCTACCTGGACGGCAGAAGCCATTGAACGGGATCCTATTAAAATACCGAGGTAAACAACCCCCAACCCTCTAACCGTGTCTGAGCCTTTATTTCCTAAGACCAGAAAAAGGCATCAGTCATTGGCGACTCAGATGGGACCCTAGACACCCCGAAAAGTTGCATTTTTGGGCTGAGAATATCTCGCCTAGCCCCTTTGCCGGCACCTCCGGGTTTAAGCGGCAGTCCAAGGCTGTGACCGGGCTCTAGGACCCAGCGCCTGAAATCACGAAACAGGTGAGTGAAAGCGGGGGAGACGTACTTCAGTATTGTGCTAGCACCAGGAGGGAGGTTGGGAGGTTGGGCAGGGGGGGTCTGAGAGGCCCCTAGAAAGGGGGGAAATTAACCCCCTTCCTGCAAAATCGTGGTAAGTAGAGGACGCTCTCCACTTAAACCACAGGAGGTTGGTGGGGGGGAACAACAGCAAGTTGGTTCAGTGGCTTAAGGCGCTGAACTGAAAACTATGAAGCCGGGAATCGCAGGTTCGAGTCCCGGTTGAGAAAACTTTAACAAGTTTTCTCGTGCGTGCAGTTTGGCTGTTTAAGGCTCGTTTCTAAGCAGTTGCCACTAGAGAGAGAGACGGTTTTTTCCTGGCCGATTTCTCTTTTATAAGTAAAATGGGGTGTAATTTTTCGGAGAATGTGCAAGTCCCTGGAGAATCTCCATTAGATCTGGTATTGAAAAACTGGCGATATTTAACAGGAAGGAGAACCCCCCTGGACACACAGGAGCTGATAAGACTCTGTACACGGGTCTGGCCGACGTTAAAATTAGGAGGACAGAGAGTGTGGCCATGCTTTGGGAGTCTAGAAAATGAAATAGTCACAGAGCTAATGGTAGAATTGCGAGCTCTGCGCAGGTTTGATGAGTTAAAATATGCAGAACTTTTTACCATATTACTGAATAGAGAGGAGGCGTATGAGGTGCAGAAAGGCTGTTTGGAGATGGTTGTAAAAGGGAAAGGAAACGTGAGGAGGAGGAGAAGGCAGCTAGTGACTAACGAAACGGAAGAGACAGACGTTATGGACATGGTGGCCCCAGCTTTGCGTACGGGCGGGGGGGATCTCCCCCTGTGCCACCGCCGCCATTACAGGCGGTGCAGTTGGGGGCGGGCGATGGAGGCGCTCAGCCGGCGTCCCCTCCCCCACCCCTACAGGCTCCGCAGCCAGCACCCCCACCGGCTCCACAGCCAGCGCCCTCACCCCCATCCCCATCCCCACCCCCACCGGCTCCGCCGGCTCCGCCGGCGCCAGCGCCACCGCCCCCTCCCCCTCCTCCTCCTCCCCCGCCCGCTCCGAACGCGGAGGCAGGGGCGGAGACCAACCGGCCCCCCGACCATCCGGGTGCTGGGCGTGGGGCGGGGGGGGAGGCAAGAAGGCCCTTTCCCCCTGACCACTCTGGGGGCAGGGAAAGGCGTGGGGAGGGGGCGGGCTGGCCCTCGCCGCCCGACTGCCCATGGGGAGGGCACGGGGCGGGGGCGGAGGCCAGCTGGCCCTTGCCCCCCGACCGCCCATGGGGCGGGCACGGGGCGGGGGCAGAGGTTGGCTGGCCCTCGCTCCCCGACCGCCCACGGGGTGGGCACAGACCGAAAGCGGAGGCCGATTGGCCCCCTGACCACACAGGGGGCGGGCGAAGGCACGGAGAGGGCGGAGAGGGGGCTGGCTTGTTGCCGGCTCCTGACCGCCCCTGGAGGGGGCGCAGACCGGGAGCAGAGCCTAACTGGCCCCTGCCACCCGACCTGGCCAGAGCCTGGGATGAGTGGAGGTACCCTCGATCTCATCTTCGCCACTCCTCCAAAATCGGGGAGAGGGGCAAAGCTACCCTGACTAGAGGCGGGTGGGACGTGCCTGATCCGAGTTACTTTTCCAAAAGGGGGGACAGAGACGACCATCCCGGATTCCCCCTCCGCCGCTCTGCCAGTGCTGGGATTAAAACGGAATGGGATGATGTGGATACAGATGGTCCCCGAGAGGAGGGTGGCAGGAGGAGGGGAAAAATAGCCCAAGAAGCTATAAGTGTTGCAAGTCCAATTGCAGGGCGCATGAGATCAAAAAGAGATGAAAGGGGAAGGGAAGGGCCTGCTCTAGAAGTGCCTCTGAGACAGGCTGTGGGAAATCAGGGAGTGATTTATATAAAGACACCATTCTCTCTTGCAGAGCTGCAGATGTGGAAAGACTCTGTTGGAAAGTATAGTGACAACCCAGAGAAAGTAGCCATACGGGTAGAGAGGGCTATAAGGGCTCAAAACACTGATTGGGGAGACTTGAATGTGATGCTGGATGAATTACTAGATAGCACAGAAAGGGAGATGGTTAATAAAGCTGCCATAGATGCTATACAGGCCCAAATTGCAGCTGGAACTCTCCAGGGGATGCCTAATGACATATACCCACTCGCTGACCCTGGCTGGGATCCCAACGTCCCTGAGCAAATGGCAAAATTAAAGCAGTTTCAGAAATGGGTGGTTTATGGGTTGAGATGTGGCCTTCCTAAAGTAGTGAATTTTTCTAAATTATTTGAGATCAAACAAAATCCAAATGAGACTCCTACAGAGTTTCTGAATAGGCTTAAAGAGGCTGCACAGAAATACACAACTCTGAACCTCGATGCACCTGATCAGAAGTTCCAGCTGGCTTACATTTTTATGGGCCAGTCAACAGATGATATAAGGAAAAACTGAAAAAAAGGGGGGTAATGGATATAAGTGAGATGCTGAAAATAGCCGGGCAAGTATATCAGAACAGGGATTCAGTAGATAAGGACAAACAGAATAAGCCCCACCATAAGAAAAACCACAATGAGGGAAAGTCATCCAACTCACCAAAGAGGAGACCCCGTTTTCCTCTAGCTGAGGACCAATGTGCCATTTGCAAGCAGAAGGGACACTGGAAAAATGAGTGTCCAGCACAGACAAAAAAGACACCCCCAGCTCCGGAACTAGCTGTGGATTATGATAGACGGCAACCAAGGGCATCACCCCCAGTGGAGCCTTCAGTTATAGTTAAGCTGGGAAATGAGGATGTTGAATTTCTAGTGGACACCGGGGTGACCTATTCTGTATTAAATACTTTAAAAAGTAAACTGAGCGAAGAGACTGTGGATGTCGTAGGAGCCACCGGGGTAAGTGAAACACGGCCTTTTTTCCAACCTTTAAAATTCAAATTGGGAAAACACTGGGTGACACACCAGTTCCTGTATATGCCAAATTCACCAATGCCATTATTGGGCAGAGATTTATTAGAGAAATTAGAGGCAGAACTTAAATTCTCCAGAGACGGGGGGGTAAAAGTCATAATTCCTGAATCTAAATTCATAGAAGCAGCAGCTATTCTTATACAGGAATGCCATGGAGAAATTCCCAAAGAAATAGAAGATGCTGTCAGTTCTATAGTATGGGCCAATGAT